>CM047813.1:3578914-3856771 GCA_026214975.1 Gentiana macrophylla | reverse complement strand
AGGCAACCTTTGTTCAACCAAGCGAGCATCTCCCGGTGCCATTGTTCCCGCAATGCTAGTTGAATCGTGAACTGTCGTGGTAAATGTCCACGGCTCGTTGAACGTTGACCGTGTTTTACTCTCACACCGAATTCTTTGAAGCAAAGCTCCATGAAATCCGTATAGTCTTTCCTATAAGTTTTAAGTTAATTGTGTTTAGTATATTAGTTAATAGAGTTTATGGTTTTTAGAGAGATAATAATCCAATATAGTAGAAAGTCTTGGGCTCTAATTTATATGTCACATAGTTTTTCGTATTTGTTTTCCTTGTAATGTTATATATATATATATATATATATATATATATATATATATATATATATTCGCTCTCCACACTTACACAATATGAGGGCTCAGAAATCCAAGATATTCATCTTCCAATGCTTGAGGTACATCCCAGTGGAAGAGTGTCACAAAAGGCACTATCCCTGTGGTGATTTAAAAATTAAAAAAATGGAGAGAATTTTTTTAATTAACTTTGAGGTATCCTTTTACTATAGAAGTGGTTATTGACACATTTGTTTTATGTAATTTCTCCACCTATTAAATAAATTAAATGTTCAGATATCTCAAAAATTTTACAATTTTTTAACGACAAAAATGTTATATCAATAATAAAAACTAAAAACACCCACAATCACTATATCTTGTTGTTTATATTAAAGTGCAGAGATCTAACCTTTGGCCAAGAGACTATTAAGGAGGTTATTGTAGAAGGCGATGCCGGCTTTGTTTACTCCTTTGCTCAGCTTTCCATCTAAGGTAAATATATTAAAATAATTAATATACATATAATAATCGTATATATCTCTCTCTCTATATATATAGATATATATATATCAAAACTGTTTAAGGGGTCTTTTAAAGGGATCCCACTAAATTTGTGGATTTAGTGAGGTGTCCTTAAAAGGCCGGCCCCGATTAATAACGACGGATCTAGACTATGCATACGGGGTTCATGGAGGCCCTTAAACATTATTCTATCGAGTTAATAATATCAACTGAGTTAATTATTATCTAGGAATAAGATTCAAGTGTTACAGCCATACATACGTGGTAAAACTCTTGACCAGGAGATAGAAAATCTAAAGCCAGTTAGACCAATGAATTTCATCAATTTGACATCCTCCTGCATTTCAAATCAGGCACAATATTGTGTGAATACGCACAATTAATGAGATTTGGTAAAATGAAATGCATAAACTATTTATATGCAATATAGATTTTGATTATAGTAACACTTTAGAATTCGAGCCTAAGGACATTATTATTTGAATCATTATGAATTCCATAATTACTTAGGCCCATCGACGCCCCTCAATTGACCTAAAATGGTTAAGAAAGATATCAAGTCTAATGATCGGGCATTCTTGTCAGAACTCTGTTAGATGATTCTAGAGGTGACCCCCCACTTATAGTATGACACTTAGTTTCATATTGTAATCAGTTCTAATACCATCTGTAACGCCCCTAAAAACACTACCAGATGATTGTAGATGTGAACCTCATTGCCTCTCACTGTATGACACTTAGTTTCATTTGACAGTCGGCTTTGATATCTCATGTACATCCCTGAAAACCCTACCGATGAATCTAGTGGTGACTCTAGCTCAGACCGCCACTCACGGTGCTTGTGACACGTAGTTACATTGGCTCTGGTACCGCATAGAACACTCCAAAAATCAGGCCTAAAAACCTAAAATGGTTAACCAAAAAGTTACTAAATTCATTATGGTGATATTTCTCCTATTTTTTCAATATGGGATATTACAATTAATTGACATAAATTATGTGTACCTTGTAACGGTGATAGAAATCATCAGCAACATCTCCAGTGCTGTTATCGGCTATTTTACCTGGAAATGAGATACACCAAATTTTAGTGACAAATTGTAAAATGGTCTTAAAAAGGTGTTTGTCACGACAAGTAGTACTAATTATCGTTACGAAAGGTTGGGGTAATTTGTACACTTAAACAATATAAATACGTAGATGTTTGAACACATACATGACCATATGCTCTGTTAATACTGTATCATATCATCTCTCCCAAATACATACCTTTTATATATATATATATATATATATATATATATATATATATATATATATATATATATATATATATATATATATATATATATATCGAATATCGAATACCAATGTAAAATATATATAGTAACACGATTATAATTTGTATGGTCCTATATTAAAATGATGTCAATTTACTGTAAATTTTTGCATTAAACATATGGAGAAGGTAGTAGTGATACATACTTGGAATCAAATGAGTATATGTATCCCAAATGCTTGGGCCTCTACCATCTTCATTTACAGCTCCTTCATACTTCAAATTCAAAACAAAATTCAAAGAATATAACGCCCGCTGTATTCAGTAGCAGATCCAAAAATACGATACAAAAAAAAGTACAACGGTTGTAGCATTGTTATAACAAATAACATGCATTATTATAACCATAAATTTCTAATTGTAAATCCACTAGAGGGACGTTTTTTCAATGGATATATTGATATAGTTTTGATGTTAACATATATATATAAATAAATTTCTCAAAAATCCACCGATAGCACTAGGACATACGTGCCTCCGGTGGATATACATTGCATCCGCTACTGTGCATAATCCGTAAAAGAACCCTAAGACTTTGAAAAAAGAAAAAGAAACAAAACCTACACTAGAGAAGAATTAAATAATAATAATAACCTGATAAGATGCGGAGCCTGCTCCAAAAATAAAATTTTTAGGGAAACTGCTACGTCGCAAGGGTTTTGATACATTATGAATAGTAGCTTGTGTAGATAGAACCCCATTAAGAAAAATGATGTTTATAATAAGTATGAAAAAGCTAAAGAAAAGAGGCCCTTTTGCTTCCATTTTTCACACAATTCAAGTTATGACATTTCTTTGTGCTACTAGTTAGTTATACTTATAGTACTTATGTACATAATTTTTAATGCAAGAGGATGATAAAATATACTATCTTCGTCCCTAAAATATAAGTCCATTTAGTTTTTTTAATTTGCCCCATAATGCAAATCCATTTAGATAACCAATTAAGCATTTATTACATTTTTTTCATTTTTCTCCTCATTTATTATTTACCCATCAACTTTTTACTAATTTACATTAATGACAGTCAAATGTCATTTTAGACTTTTTAATAATGACACATAACCAATTTAATCAACTCTCTTAATCTGTGTGAAAAACTTCAAATAGATTTACATTTTGGGACGTAGGAAATATATGCACGCGCGTCGGTCGATGTAGCGTACTTCAATGATAGTGCTGAATAATCCTACTGTCAGTGCCATCTGAAGGCAAGTCTCAACAGAATTCAAACAAAACCGAATCTCATTTGTCGCGGTATTGATATTCATGACTCTCTTTGTCCGTTGTGCTACAAATTTGAAGAATCTGTTAATCATCTTTTGTTCGCTTGCGATGTTTCATTTTTGATTTGGTCGCATGTTTTAAGTTGGTGTAAGATAGTTGGGTTATATGCATTCTACTTTAGTGATTTATGCATCTTTTACGCCGGTCCGTCTCCATCGTCTTTGAACTCCCGTTCGTGGTCAGCAATAGTTGGTGTCACTCGCCAGGTTATTTGGAATCGAGAAATAAAGTCATTTTTAATTCGTTTGTCATTAATCCGGAATTGATTTTCAGAGAGATTCAGAGGTTGTCTTTTTCTTGGCTTGAATGCTAATTGCCTTAAGAAGCTAGAATGGGAAGATTTGAAGGCAAATCCGATGATTGCGGCTTCTTGAGACCTTAGGAAAATGGTTTCGATTTTCATTGATGTGGAGATCAAGGCTGTTGCTGTGACTTGATTTGTTTGCGGAATGATTTAGTCTCACATCACCATGGGGTTTTCGTTATTACATCAGGTTGTGACACTTCAAATTGTTATGTCTGAATTGTTGTGACAATTAATATATATATTACTCATTTTTTAGGGGATATATATACTCATTAACTATTAGTTTATCTTATTGAAAAAACAAATAAACAAAAAAAACTGTTAGTTTTTCTCACACGTTATGTCAACTCTTCTACACGTTGCTTTGTTTATATATATATACGGATTGCGATTAGATCTGAAGAAAAATAATTTTTAGTTGTTTATTTCATCAATTATTCCAAGAAAGTCGTCTCTTCGAGGAGGGGCAAGGGGGTGTTAAAAAGAATAATTTTTCCAGCATAATTCCCATTATTTTATGAGTGAATTACGCCTTGAGATATAGGTTACTTGCCAAACAAAAATACCCGCCCCTTCTCAATATATAAATTACCGTACATCTTTTCCTTACATTGGTATTCTAAAAAACTTATATAATGGGATAAAATTAAAAAAAAAAAAAAAAAACAAATACTCCCTCCGTTTTATTTAAACTGTCAGATAGAGAAGAGTGACACAGATTACGAAAGTAAATAATACGTGTAAAATATAGTATAAAATGATTAAGATATCCTTTTTTTTTTTGGGAAATTAGGGATAAGACACAATCCTGGAATATTATTAAGCAACAGGACAACTACATATTTTTATAGGGAGAAGACAATCGCATAATTTTTATAAATGCGAGAAGACAAACAGGTGAATCCTAAAATCATCGGTGAATCTCCTAGTGAATCCCAAATCGGTGAATTTCGATAGTGAATTTTACAAATAATCCCAAAATCGGTGAATCCCGACGATGAATTTTGAAAATTAGTGAATTTCGACGGTGAATTTCGGTGAGTGAATTTAAATAATGAATTTCGAACACAAGTGAATTTACGATAGTGGATAAATAGTTTTGTCGCTTTATGCAAAAGTTTAAAAAGATCGTTCCTTCTACTCAATTGATGAAATATTTTTGTCTTCTCCTCATTCCCCCTTTTTTTTTAGGGTGACTAAGTTGTCTTTTAATTTTCTTAATATATACACCCAATAAATATTGATTATCTTTTATTAATTGGAGTAGTATTTGGGATTGTGTATATACATGGATAATAGTGAGACAAATTGACTTTTGAAGTTTCTAGAATTGGGAATGTCTTTTATTGGAGATGTAAAAACTTTGTTTGTATATTATAATAATTAAATTTAGGGGTAAAGGTGAAAAAAATAATAAATGTTGGATTGGTGATGTAAAATGACAGATAAGTAAAAACAAAACAAATTCTGAAAATTGACAATTAAAAAAAAAAAACGGAGGGAATACTAATTATATTTCAGGATGGATGCTTATAGCATAGCTATGGGGACTGATTCGCCCACTCGGGCAAAAAAAAAAAAGAAAAAAGAATTGCCCTAAAAAATTTGTATAGTCTAATTAAATCATCAAATTATCTTAATCCAACTCAATCCGATAATATGAATATAGTCTTTAACCCACCGTAAACTAAAATTCTGGATCCACCCGGAGAGTGCACAATATTGTTGGAGAAAAAACCCTTTTTGAAGGGTTGAATAGTCAACTTTAGCGATAATTATGGATAGGCTCCGATGTATGTCATCGAGAGTTAATGATATCATTAAATACTCCCTACGGAGTAGTTTATGATGGGCCTTTGAATCACTCGATTTGGATGTCGGGTGAATGAGAAATTAATGGCTAAAGTTGGTAGAAAATATGTAGGAGATGGGTGTTGAAGGGAGAACCTCACCTCATTCTCCCATATAGGTAACTTGAGGCTTGTGAGCTCAAGTAATAAGAACTAGTGTATATACTTATAGATGCCCTGCGGGCAAGACACTTTTGTGCGGGAGGAGGACTTAGATTATTCCACACGCTACACCGCCGCCGCGCTGGCTCGGCTCGGTTCGGGTGTTACTATTAATATTTGGACAAAATTTCTTTATGAAATTTACCATAAAATTGATTTTGAGATGTGATTGAGTCATTCGACAAATCAGAATTCGTTGAGTCATTCGACCAATCAGAATTCAGAGATGCGTCATCCGACCAATTACAGTGTGGAATTGATTTTCGAAAATAACTTAATTAATTTGGAAAATTTTAAATTAAATTAAGCATAATTTCGAAATTAGTAACTTTTCCAAGGGGAAAAATTTTGTGACGTGTTCCGGCCAATCAGATTTAAGTATTGGCTCATCCTCTCTACTATATAAACAACCCCATGGATAAAAGTTTATTGATTCATTTTTTCTCTTGTCTTTTCCACCACAAAGGGGGTGGCATATAGATCTATTTACTCATATAGATCTAGATATTGAGTCGAAGAGAAGTTGGAGCACTATGTAAGTTCGCCGGAGCTCGGATTTTTTAAGTGCCTCTAAATCCGAGACGCAAAGCCACGTTAGATCTTGGGAGGCATTCTTTCTGGCGTCAAAGTGGTGCCATACCTAGGATAATTTGTCTTAAGAAAAGAGTAACTACTCGCCTCGGTTTGTCTTAGTCCTTTATTTTGTGCATACTACCTTTATTATATTGTCTATTGTTACAATCCGATATGCATGATAATATTTATTTTGTTAGATCTGCTAAATAATATGAATTGTACTATCCACATGATTTATTTTCTAGATTAATATTCCACAATTTAATCCGTAAATTGCGGATCTGTTCCGTAAATCACTTCACACACCATACACTATCCTAACAATTATGAGTGAAGAGTCAACTGTATATGTATATACAGACTGTCTATATATAAATGTGCATTTGCCAATATATAATATACTCAATTGTTTCTTTAAAAAAATAGGGTTTATTATCAAAAAGGACAATTAAACATAGAAATATACTAAGATGACAGTGGACTATATATTTTTCTAGGTAAAAATGACATATTTTTATTCCACTGTGATAGTCAAATATTATATTTGGGTCATTTCCACTGCAGCAAACTGTTGATTTGAGGTTATGAATATGGATTTATCCTTATCACCCAATTTATATTTCCATTGTCCTGATTACTATTTTCCCCCTCTTTTTTTTATCCTTTTAAACCACTTCCCAAAAATATATATATGTGTCTGTTTGACACCTCACATGTCTCTAATTTATTCAACTATAATTTTGTCTTCACATGAAGTGTTGAATGTGTGGCAGAGTTTTATATACCTCAGCTTGATATAAAAAAATTGGATTGTACTCAAATCCGTATCTTTGTGATCTACTTGCTAAAGTCAATAGGATAAAGATAAGAGTGTATATTCAATTTCATACGGTTAATTATTGCTTTTTTTTTTTTTTTTTTTGAGGTAAAATTATTGCTCAAAACATAAAAACAATATGTCAGTATATATAATTTAATTAGTCAATTTCACATACAAATGTGTTTATACGAAAATTCCTTACTGTTTATAACTAAATTTTATTAGGGGTTGGACGGCGGCTAGGGTGGCGGCACGCCTGTGTATATGCCTCAACTTTATTGATCACCAAGGTTAGTAATACGTAGGCTAGGGTAAATAATTTTTGCATCATATTCTTCATCAGTATTGTATTGGTTCTACAATAATTATCTTTCACTCGCGCGGAAATTAGTTATTAAGCATCCAAGACATCACCATTGTAGGGGGTTCTACGATTTATAATTATGTCTCACTCGCCTGGATATTAGTTATTCTGCAATCAAAGCATCGGAAATCATGCATTCCTCGAATGATGTTCAAGAAACAACGGTTAAATGGATTTTACCATATATAATTAACATCAAATATGGATGTGTATAAACATTTTCTCAATGAAAAGTCAACCTCTAGAGCTACGCTACGGGGATGCGTGCTGGTCTTCTCTCTAATTCAATAATCTTGTCTTACTACTTATGGAATTGGCTACAATGATGAGGATTGAGCCGGTTGCCCCAATGAATGCAAGTCCGCGATGGGCATCTCTCTATCTATGTTAGGAAATTAATATCTTGATTACTTCAAGCACACAAAACCAATGCAATGTTTCTTGATCATCCACTGAGGTGGAATATCGCGATAACACATCAACAACCACGAAATTCCATTGGGTATTTTTTATATACGAAATACGATACATTGAGCACTCATTGTAGAGTTATGATGTGATGTGATAATATCTCAACAACATATCTCTCTCTTTTTTTGGGTATAATCTATTCAACAAAACCTCTATTGTCATCCAACAAAAGGCTACTAATATAATCCAGAGTCATGTAACAAACTAAAATTAGAATCAGAATTACGTCCTTCCAATGCAAGACGATCCACAACATTATTCCTTCTTAAAGTATGTTGGATGATGCAATTCCAATTTTTTTTTTCTTTTGGACAAATGTATTACATATACAAAACTTTCCACCGTTATTTTTGGGGGCCTAGTGTTCTTGAAAAGGACTTGGATTTGTTCTTGTCGGGATGTGAAGAAATTGAAGTAACTCGATCACGTTCTTCATACAAGAACATGAAGAACTCAAGAACAGTTTTGAAAAAGAACAAAGGCGGGAAAATGGGAAAACAGAAATTAAACTCGCAATTTTATTGATTACAAAAGTTAAAGTTACATGGATGTTTCTACTAGTATATATAGGTGTATAGCTCAGCCTAAGTACATAGAAAGCGATTATAACTAACTCTATTAGCTACTACCACTTCCAACCGCTTTAGGTTAAAAGTGTTTGATAAAACGCCAAGAGAACTCACATTCTTTGTGTATTGAACCTTTACTCATTTCAGGAGGCCCTGTTCAATTTTTTTTTTAATCTTATAACCGTTGTAATAGGTTAAATATAAGAAACGCCATGCATTACATATATTCATTAATTCCTACTCTCTTTCACATAGTGTGATGTATATAGTGAAAAATAATAGAAATTTATAATTATATATGATATTTTATACGACGATTATACTGTAAAATCTTTCACATCATGATTGCTGAGCTTCGATACGATGGGTCTTGCTGAAAACAAGATTAATGAAAGAAAAATTAAATAGTTTGAAGCTAATAATGTAATATAAATAAATAATGAAAGTAGGTTAAAAGTGTTTAATTACTTGAGAAATTGCTTTAACCAAATAGCTGATCTCTTGGGATATCTTTTAAGCCCATTTTGTAATCCACATAATTCAGACCAAACCTTAATGTTTTGCCTGAATTCCATTCAAATGTGTCTAATAAACTCCATGCAAAATAACCTTTAACTTTTACACCATTTCTGCATGCACGTCAAATAAATTAAATTGCAATTATAATTATTAACAAAAGTATAATATAATTGTATTATATTCATTAAAAAGTAAATGGACTCACTCAATAGCTGTCTTTAGAGCCAATAAATGGGAGCTGTAGTATTGTATCCTTTGTGGATCATTTGTGCCTTCATTTGCTGTTTGCATATTGGAATCAGCAACTCCTATAAAATGTTAATTAATTATTATACATATTAATCCATGCATAATCAAATATTGGCAATACATAATGTTAACTATATATTTATATTTATATGTTAAGGAGGCCTAAGGTGTGCTGAAATTAAAGTTCTTTTGAAAAAGTTGAGTTGATTAATACAAATCTTTTGTTTTTACCATTTTCAGTAATATAAATGACTGGATTTTTATATTTGTTCCTTGTATAGATAAGAAGTTCCTCCAGGCCTTTTGGATATGAATAAAATCCTCTTGCCCCTGTCTGCAAATAAAAAAAGATTTTTATAATTATAAGTTCGGAATTATTTACATTAAATTCAAGGTAGAAAGTAAATAATTTATAATTAAAACTCTGCATAAGAACTTCATGAGGAGGTGGGACTTAATGTTATATCGCTAATTAATTTAGTTTGGAGTTAGCATTCTGTTCTCTTATAGGTAAGGCTTTTAAGCTGTTGTTATTATTTAAGATAAACTCGATTGTTTCAATGTTTGAGCTATTGTTATTTGGGTATTAGGAAAGTTTTTTAATTTTTATAGATTTTTGTCAGGAAGACAAAATTATCAAAAAATCGAGATAGAAAAATAATTTAATTTAATCGGAATAAAAGAATGATTATGAAATTCTGAATACGTGAAGTAACAAATGTGGAATTAAGTAAATATGAAGCAACAATTGTGAAACACAAAGTAACATTAATACGTGAAGTAACAATTTTAAAGTAACTATTATGATTTTTGTCTTTTATAATCATGAAAATGTTACTTTTGTCCATCCAGACCAATTTATTAATTTTTTGGTCCTTGTGGCCCATTCTCCCTAATTTTTATTCTTCAATATAGTGACATTGTAATCTTTTGCATGTTGGGTGGATTTAAATCCGTTTAAGAGACCACGTAAATTTACTGTATTGGTTTTATTATTTTTATATTTTTTCTTATGTTATGACCGTTAAAAACTACTTCTCCGTCCTGTAATATAGGTGAAATTTTAAAATACAACCAGATTATAGGAAGGTTATATCAGTGGCAAGATTCTATTACAACCACTTTTTCTAACCTCTCACACACGATAAAAGTGTATTATGTGAAAGAGAGTAAAAATGAGAGGCTCTAATGTATGCTACTTGGTATAACCTTCCTACAACCGTTGCACCATAAAATCTCTCGTAATATAGGGTTTTTTTTGGCTTTTTTGCGGTGTCCCAAAATATAAGTCTTCTGACAAAATAATACAATATTAAATGCCTCGTTTTCATTTTCACACTAAACAATGTAATATTATTAGTCAGTCTCTGAAAATAATACAATATTTTGTATTGGAATATTAATAAGTAAGTCATTTATTATGTTTTCCTAATCTGTGTGAAATGACCAAAAGACCTTATATTATGAGATGGAGGGAGTATATCTTGAAGTTTTTCATGTAAGAAAGTAAATTAAGAAGCCTTACCGGAGCTCCGATGGGTTTCCCATTCCTTATAGCTGTGACAAAAACAATATATATATCTCAATAATCAACAATATAACAATAATACATAAGTAACTTAAGCAAAACTTTTTTATTCTCTACACTTACATGTGAGATTTACTCCTAGGTCTGTTGAATAGCTGATGTTAATGTTGTTGTTAGATGACATGATTGGAGAAGCAAAATTGGCTGTGTAATAATTCACTCCAAGGAAATCAATGGAGCCCTTTATGGCATTTGATTGGTTGCAAGTGAATCTCGGTAACCGGTTTCTTAAGGTGACACGCAAATTTTTTGGGTAATCTCCGTAAGTGAGTGGTTCCAGAAACCTGTGTAGCAAATCAAATCAATTGTAAGAGCTTAAATTAGGGTGGTAAGTGAATTGGATTATTGATTAAAGAGTATCGACTCGATTTGACTTAATTGCATCTTCGGTAACCCAGATAAATGATACTTTCATATCACGAATATTGCGTATTAATTACATATTTGTAACTCATTGTTTAGGATGTGACAAATTCATTAATAAATGTTTTTTACATTAAATAGTGTTCATCAAGAAAAGTATTGACACAATGTTATGACAATATAGTTTTCAAGAGGGTTGTTACAATATTAATATGATTTGCATAATAAATAGCTTTAATTGAATAAATGTGTTAATTACCATCCATAGAAGAAGTCCAAGGCACGTTGGGCAGCTTCAATATCTGCCTTCTCATTTGAATATGGTACAAACCAATTGGTTGCTAGCACTATTCCTATTTTCCCTTTTTGAGATGGCTTTACAAAAACACAATAAAAAAAAAAAACAAAAAATTGCATGATTTTAATTGATTCAGAACCATCAAAAAATTTGTGATGATTCTAAGCGAAAATTCTTGTAGTTCACAAGTTTGATTGAGATAATCTACCGGTCAGGGGCAGCTCCAGGATTTTTAATACGATGATCATAAATTTGTTATTTTTTCTTTCTATTTCCAACATAGATTTTTATATTCAATTTTATAAATCTAATTAATTTGGGTTCAAAACATAAAATAATGTGTCAACTTAATTACCTTGTATTTTAGTGAATACACTTGAACTGCGGCGGCATGGCTAAGTAAAATATGATGGCCAACCAGGTAGGGTTCGGTTGCTGAATTTCCGACAGGACAACCTTTGTTCAACCAAGAAGAGCACCTCCCGGGTGCCGTTGTTCCTACAATAGTAGTGGAATCATAACCACCCGTGGCAAATGTCCATGGCTCGTTGAATGTTGTCCAGTGCTTTACCCTGTCACCAAATTCTCTGAAGCACAATTCTGCAAAATTCCGATAATCGTTTCTGCAAGAAAAAGTCAAATCTTTATTATGCTCTGTTCTGTTCGTCTCAAAATGTATGACGTTTTAACGTTTTCTTTTTTTGGTCCCATAATATAAATCATATTAGAATACCCGTAATTCGTTTATTAATTAAAAATGAAATGTCATGTTGCAATAATTTTTTATCACATATTTATTTGCTTAAAACCCCCTATATCTGGGACTAATTGGTCTGACTATTCCGGAATTCAATCTCGGACGGTCTTGCGAATCTTCGCAGTGTCGACTTTACTCTGGAGTAAATGTCAATACATGCATGCTACAGTGCGTGACTTTTACGCAGGAATTAAGCCTCCGATATCAAGGACTAATTGGTTTGACTATTCCAGAATTCATCCTGGATAGTGTGTGCATTCTGCAGTGTCTGACTCTTATCACTAATATTTTTAATCGGTTTTATCGAATAGAGTAATGTTACCGACACACAGAGCCGTCCCTGGGGGCAGGCCAACAAGGCCGCGGGCTAGGTCCCCCACTAAAACTGATAATTTTAGGGCCCCCGTTTCATGTAATATAAGTGTATTTTAGGTCTATTTTTATGTTTTAATCAAGCTAAAAAACCGGTAGAAAGACCTAAATTTATAGCCGAATTTAATAAAAGAAAATCCAATCAAACTCCGTTGCATTATTTATAATACTCATCAACATAGTAAACCTCAAAACTAGTTGCAATATATTATTTTTTTCATAGGGTCAAGGGCCCTAATTTTTTTTGGCCTAAGGCCTGTGATTTCACAGGGACGGCCCTGCCGACACAATCACTCTGACACAACTAGTGGCCGACCTACATACAGCTAAGGGAGACACTTGCATCCCCTCAATACGAAAGAAAATCTACTAATATATGTAGTATGCATCTTGTTTGACCCCGTTTTAATTTTTTATTTGTCTTTTTAAATTTTTTATTGCCTCCTATTACCCAAAATCCTGCGTTCGCCACTAGATACAACGAATATCATAATCGGATATGGCAGTGAGACATTAATGATGTGACGTTCATTTAAAGAAGTGATTTCATTTACACATCATATTAGAGTAGCAATTCTCTCATGTAACATCATCAATAAATTAATAGCTGTGACATTAAATACTAGATGTAAAATATTCTTGGAGGTGGGGCCAAGGAAGAGGAATTAGAGGGAGTTGATGTCATTTTAGGAAGGTGACACTGCATATTGACTTTGTAATTTTTTTTTGTTTTGAGTAATGATAGATGTAATGATAGATGTACTTTTTTTTTTTTTTGCCCTTTTATCGGGTGACATTACTTTATCTCTCATCCTTAATTTTGAGGAGTCTATATCACAATCAATTGAAACTCATCAAAATCAAGGGGGAGATATTGGATTGTGTCACCTGTTGTATTAAATTTGTTGTGTCTCTATCATTGCTCCATCTTTTTTATTTTGTATTTGACTCTGTATTTTTGTATTTGACCATGTATTTGTATTTTTTTGGGAAAGTATGTAAGCTTTTCCTCTCTTTTGCGATAGTAAGAAAATAAGAGAAATAAAAAGAAAAGGAGAGGAGGTCTTCTGCACCTTCTCCCCGTTTCTATCCAGAAAACCTCAATTTCCAGTTTTCCTTATTTTCAAATCCATTTCTGTAAATTCTTCATGGTATCGGAGCGTTAATTCAACGCGTTTACGCTATTTTGAAGGTGTTTCAATGGTAAATTTGGAGGCTATTCTCATCTTGAGCCCTTTCTATATCCATCTGAATGAAACTTCGGCGTAAGCCCTAGATTGTCCCAATCTGGAAAGAAATGACTACCATGCATGGAGCAGATCTATGCGAATGGCGCTTATCAAGAAGAATAAAGCAGGTTTCATCGATAGAACGATTCCGAGGCAGGATGAATAAGATAGGAACTTCGATGCTTGGAATCAGTGTAATACCATGGTGGCCTCGTGGATTCTCAGCTCCGTACACAGCACCATTGCTCGCAGCATCCTCTGCATTAACACCGCTCAAGAGGGTTAGGAGGATTTGAAGGATCGATTTTCTAATCTTGATTCTTACCTCTGTCAGATCTGTTGGAAGAATTGAACAACGTGAGGCACAGAAATTCAACTATGACAGAGTATTTCATGAAAATGAAGGTGATATGGGACGATATCCACCAATTGAGGCCGATTTCTGAGTGTTCGTGTGCACCGGGATGCAAATGTAAGGCGATTATCAAGGTTTTTGTTGATTACTTTGAGACTGAGCACGTCATAAGATTAGTGAAAGAATTAAATGAGGAGTGCTCACAAGTAAGCAACCATCATGATTATGACACCCATGCCTCAAATCAAAGTTGCATTTGGCATGGCAATCAAGTTAGAAAGACAAGCGGTCTATGCAAAAGCAAATAGTAATGCACTATGGCATTTGAAAATAGGATGCAAGAGAAATCATTTGGAAATAAGAATGACAACAGAGAAAGGAAGGGTTACGCAAGTGCACGTCACACGGGGAAAGAAGGCACAATGCACACACTTTGTGATTTCATGGACACACATCTAAGACATACTATAAGAAACACGGTTTTCCCCGATTTCAAGTCAAAAAAAGGGTGAATCTTATGGAAGGTACAAGTGGTACAAAAGACAGCGGTCAAGTGAGTGGAAAGGAGTCAGTGGCACATCAAATTACACCTGCAAGATTCACAAATGAGCAATATCAAGAGATTCTCAAGTTGATCCAGAATAGTCAGGTGGCAGTCACTACACCAAAGTCACTCATGGTGAACCGGATGACATCATTGACAGTTGCTTTTAGCCCTCTTGATGAGGCTGCAGGTATATCTAATGTCTCCACAATTTGTTGGGTAATAGATTAAGGGGCAACATGCATGAATATAAGTCAGTTAAAAGGGTTAAAGTAAGATTACCAAATGGTAATGAGGTTGTGGTCAGTCGTAACTAAATGATGGGTTAATTTTGGAAAATGTGCTGTGCAGGCCAACATTTACCTTTAATTTGATATCAGTAAGATGCCTGACTAAGAATAACAGTGTGTCTGTGAAATTTGATAATGGTTCTTGTGTCATCAAAGACATGAAGAGTGGACAGGGAATTGGTGCAGCAATCCATACAAGTCTGGTAATAAGTCTTGTAATTCTACAACAGAAGTAATCCATGTTGACATGTTGTGGCATTTTGGGTTAAGGCACTTGTCTAGAGGTATCTTAGAGAAACTTCCTATTACAGGGGTTGATAATTACACACATTGTAATAAAGGTGTTTGTCACATGTTTCCTTTGGCTGCGAAAAATGAGGTCATTTCCTTTGAGAGAATCCACTTTCTCATTGCTTGTTTGAGTTAGTCCATATGGACATTTAGGGTCCATACAAGGCATCTACCATATATGGTCATAGGTACTTTCTCAATGTAATTGATGATTTTTCTAGATTTACCTTGACCTTTCTTTTGAAATCAAAAGTAGAGGTGCAAACTTTAATTCAGAATTTTTGTGAATATGTTATTGTCCATTTTCAACGCAAAGATCAAATAATTAGGTCTGATAATGGGAAAGAATTTGATTTAAAGGAGTTTTATGCACAAAAAGGGATAGTACACCAAACTAGTTGTGTAGGGACACCACAACAAAATGGAGTGATTGAGAGAAAACACCAACACCTCCTTAATGTTGCAAGTGCCTTAATATTTCAAGCTAATCTCTATATCCTTTTGGGGATCTTGTCTTGCACATGCTACATATCTCATCAACAATATCTCTTCACCAGTCTTAAAGGATGAGACGCATTTCTATAGGCTATACCATAAGAAGAGTGATTACACTCAGTTTAAGATGTTTGGGTGTCTACTGTATGGATGTACTTTACAAGAACACATATCCAAGTTTGATCCAAGAATTAGGTTAAATGTATACATTGGAAACTCCAAGACTACTAAGGGCTATATTCTCTTGGATTTCAGTACTAGAGAGGTGTTTGTGTTTAGAGAATGTGATCTTCCTTGAATCTTATTTCCCCTTTTATGCCTCCTTTAGAATAGTCCCCACACAAATATCTGAAACGATTTCTTTACATGTTCCTTTCTCCTATCTGAGCCCCAAATTTGCAGAAACTTTTCCTCCACAAACATAAGACATTGTAACAGATACATTGCCTGCTACGACAGATCTTGATCCCCCTCAGTAGACTCATCTCCCATATTCAACACATCTCCCTCACCTGCTACACCACAATCATCAGATACCTATGCTTCCTCTATTCAAGAGCCAGTACCCGTTCCTGGTGTCCCTATAGTCAGGAGATCTCTTAGAGCCAAGCAGGTTCCCTCTTATTCACATGATTGCCTTTGTGCACAAGTCAGTCAAAAGTTAACTCATCCCCTTTCCGACACAAAGCACATCACTTCTTCCACCCTTGTTTCGGTAACCTGCTACTTACAATCAAGTTGTTCACTCACCATAGTGGAGAGAAGCCATGAGCAAGGAGATCACATCTCTAGAACAAACTCATACATGGGATCTTGTTGACCTTCTTGCTGGAAAAAATCCATTGGTTGCAAATGGGTCTATAAAGTCAAGTACAAACCTGATAGTACCATAGAAAGAAACAAAGCTAGGTTAGTAGGTAATTAAGGGTTATACCCAAACCTATGGGATTGACTATGAGGAAACCTTTTCTCCAGTTGCCAAAATAACTACAATCAGGTTACTTATAGCCATTGTTGCCATTAAGGGGTGGCATCTCAAGCAATTATATACTAACGATGCCTTCCTCCAAGGAGATCTAGAAGATGAGGTCTATATGAAATTGCATCCAGGTTATGGTTGCGGCCCAAAGACTAAGCAAGTTTGCGGGGCCGTTTAAATTTGTCAAGCGGCTTGCCTCACGGCTTTGGGGGGGGTGTTAACTATGTATTTTTATTATTATTTTGTATTTGACCATGAATTTGTATTTTTTGGGAAAGTATATAAGCTCTCCCCTTTATTTTGTAATAGTGTGTGGTGGACAATCACTATACATTTCTTATCAATTCATTTGAATGAATACACTTTAATCATTGGCTACACTTTAGGTAGTGATTGTGTAGTGCATATATCGTTTTCCGGTCCTTTTATTCTTTTTTTTTTTTTTTTTTCAAGAAATTTTTTCGGAATGAATATGAGACTTATATTTGGGCGGGGATATGAATCAAATTATGGTTATCACCTGTATATGCATTAACATGTACCACTAAGCCGTATTCATTTTAAAATTGAGATCCCAACCATTGAGTCTCATTCATTACGGACGATATAATGTGATATCACATATTATAATCGAACATATATATTATAACATATATTACAAAATCGAAGACACATTAAATGATAGTTTAAATCTCATATATAATTATTTTTAGTAAACTATTATTCTACAAGAGATATTCTTTAATGGTATCTATTTTATATTTATATACTTACACGATAAGGGGACTGAGAAAGCCACCATATTCATCTTCTAAAGCTTGTGGTGAATCAAAATGAAAGATTGTTACAAATGGTTCTATTCTTGTTAGAGATTTACAAAAATTAAACCTTGTATTAATAAATGTTGAGAAATATAATGTCGGTATTCACTGTGTTCGAATTGGCACGCACCTTAATGTATATATATATGGATAGAGAGAGAGAGAGAGATTAAACCTTTTGATAGTAGATAGTTGATAAGATTATTGTAGAAGGTGATGCCTTCTTTGTTCACTCCCCCGTTTAGTCTTCCATCTGAAACGTGAAAAGGTCATTTGTATCATAGATAATTACGCTTCCCTTAATTTTATTTTGGGTTTATTGTTAAAATATACGATTTGAATATAGAAATATACATGGAAGATAGTGGAATTTTTTTTCGGGTAAAAAATACATGTCCTTATTTCACTGTGATTTAAATTCTCTCATATTCAATTACCAAAACGAATATATCTTTTGATCTGACTATCGAAATATGATAATTCTTTAATCACATTTTTGTTTTTTCGTCCTCTTTATTTAGAAGCCTCATTTGATATTTTTTTCAACGCTATTTTCGAGGTTATTCTTGTTAAAAACACATAAACAGTTGAATAGTGAAATATTTGATTTGAGGTCAGTTCCACTGCAGCAAACAGTGGATTTGAGTTATGATTTTCTCCTTATCACCTAATTTATATTTTCACTGTCCTGATTCTTATTTTTTTTCCTTTTTTTTTGGTCCTTTTAAACCACTCACCGATTTTTTTTTCCTCAAAACTAAAATCTATCTTTCATATCGACATTTTTTGTCCTCTAACTATACTTTTTTGTTACACTTTTAGGACAGTTAACAGAAGCATAATCTCCGATGTTAAACCATATTGTATGTGTCACATGTCACATTACAATTGAACGAAAAATAATAAAAAATTTCTACGCTTTTGGTCTGTTATACTTTTTTATTGTTTTAGAAATAGTATCGTCTATTTCATATTGATATTTTTGGTACCTTAACTATATAATTTTTGTTACACTTTCCGGACACTTAACGGATTCCACATTGGGTCAACCCTATAAGCATCCTAAAAGTATATATAACATAAATATATAGTTAAGGGACCAAAAATGTAATGACATACAGGAGTTAGTTTTAAAATGTAAAGAAAATTAAATAGAGGAACAAAAGTGTAATCTTCTCCTTTAATTATATATAAAAAAAAAGTGATAAATCTAACTTACATGGTAAAATTCTTGTCCAAGAAATAGAAAATCTGAAACCATTTAGGCCAATGTGTTTCATCATGTTTACATCTTCCTGCATGAATATTGATCCCATTAGTTTCATTAATCTTTATCTGTAGCAATAATATAATTAAGATTAAGGGTAACTGTATAATTATAAGAAAAAACTCTGTGAAATTTAATTAAATTAGTACCTTGTAACGGTGATAGAAATCATTTGCTATGTCTCCATTACTTTGATCTGTTATTTTATCTGTACCAATACATATTAGAACCTTAATGGTGACATGTAAATTTAATGGTGAAAACTGCAGGAAAACTAGCTAGCTTTAATATTGTAAAAGTCTAACACTGAAAATATATATATCTATTAGAAAGGGAATGTTAAATGAGCTTCATTTGGTAATTGGTATACAGATTGCATGACTGCTCGAGTACGGAATACGGATACGCGAATACTGATACATACACAATTATAGGACATGTGAATGTGGGATTTTTAAAAAATACATGCTACAAGTGCGAAGGACATATAATAAATATTAAAAATATAGTGATAAAAGTATACAACAAAACAATTAAAATATCAAAAATCATATATTAAAACACAATATGAAACAAGTTTTAGTGGATTTCTTAATATATTTTGGGTTGAAGAGGATGAGTATACGTGACGTTGATGAGATACTTCTTAAATTGTCTTACACATTTCTAGAAAAGAAAATAAGTATCATGATTGTATGAAAACTCTGAAATACATTTACGGAATGAAGTTTCAGATATGTAAGACTCTAAAATAAATATCTAAGTAATTGGCTAGAGTAGCATTCTACTGGATGCATGTGTAGGGATTACTCAAAATCAAGAAATGTCTAGAAAATCCTATTATACACTTGAACTATTCAATGGGGGCTATAAATAGCACCACCACCATGTACATAAGCAACCAAGCAACCAAGCAATCAAGCAATCAATACAACAAAATTCCTTTCTACAATCTCTCCAACTTATCAATCATTTTCCATCTCACACTCATTAATCCTAGCATTTTCATTCAACCTTCTATAAAAATTCTAACAAGTGGTATCGAGCTCGGTTTAGCTACAACTACAATCAAGCGAAATCTACATCATGGTAGATTACACACTCCGCTCATCCATTCCGGTTCCAATTTTCCGGGTGAAAATTTCGACTATTGGTTCATTAAAATGAGAACCTACTTTTGTGCTCAAGATTTATGGGATATCGTAAGTAAGGATTTAGCATCCCGACGACATCTCAAATTTATCTACCGCACAAAAGAATAAACTCAAGGAGAATCAACAGAAAGATGCTCAAGCATTATTAGCCCTTCGATTAAGCTTGATCAAGAATTGTTTCAAGAATCATGAGTGCCAAGACGGCTAAAGCGATGATGGATAAGTTGCAGGAGGAGTTTCAAGGCAATGAAAAGGTACGAGTCTCAAAACTCCATTCACTGAGGAGAAATTTCAAGAATTTAAAAATGAAAGAGTTAGAGAATGCTAAAGACTACTACACAAGAGTAGATTCATTAGCAAATCAATTGCGGGCGCATGGAGATGACGTCCCAGAGAAGAAAATTGTGGAAAAATATTAATTACATGTACGTAAAAATATGATCCAATCATTACTGCTTATTGAGCGAATCAAAGGTTTGGAAAAATTGTATGCTTCAAAATTGATGGGGTCTTTAAAGCTCATGAACATAGAATGGAAAGGCCACTTACACGGATAAGTGTCATACTATGTGACGGTTGTGTAATTATCCTTAAGACCGGAGTCTTCATGGCATCACAGTGTGGATTGTCATGCTTTGACACTATTGAGGTTTCCCCTAGCCACGGGCGATCATGCGGTAGTGATTGGGTATGATATTGAAGAATGCGGAGTATACATGATTGGTCGTCTGGGAATCGCGTATCCTATGATTCCGATCGAATATCCGAAATGGCCTTCTTATAAGGAATGTCTTATTCTCGTGTATCTTTCCAAAGTGGGAGTAAACGAGTTACTTCGAGAGAGCATGATATCCAGATTATAAGATACGGTCGTTAATGTTTGACACTCGACGTACGACCGTATGGATATTATTACAGCGATAGGATTGTAAGTTACACGGTAACTGTTTCACATGAAAGGTAGTAGTCATTGCATTTGACTCTTCCGATGATTGGGGGCCACGGTGTGTTTCTAAACGCTATCCCGTGATCGTTAGGCATGAAGGGCATTTTCGTAACTTGCACTTTGTATCTACGGCCAACATATTCGGAAGCCTATCGGGTCACACACATATGAACGTCTAGCCGGATTAAAATGTGGTTATAGATGATAACCAAATAAGGAAAGTTTATCTCGTCTTATAAAGGTTATAGTGGTAAATTAATATGCTGGTATTTATTTATTGTGAATAAATATAATACAAGATATTAATTATATTGATTAATTAAAGAATATCCTCGATGCCAATTTATTGGCATATGGGATATAACTTATTAGTGTATAAGATACAACTTGGATTGTGCAATTTAATTAATATGATTACCATATATTAATATAAGATATTAATATAGAAATATATATAGTCACATGCGTGACTTGCACTTGAATTGTGCTTGGGCACATTTGTTTTCAAGATATATATATATATATATATATATATATATATATATATATATATATATATATATATATATATATATATATATATATATATATATATATTTGTTTATGTAATATATATGTGATATTTACACATGTATGTAAATCGATTTATGGTAATATAATAAAGATATAATATTAGATATTGACAATATCTTGAAAATATTCAATCTAAGATATTGATGATATCCTAGATTTATTTAATATAAGATATTATAATAAATGAGATAAATCAATATATTATATTTTCCTTATTTTATTGGAAAAATATTTTCTTCTCCTCCACACCTAGATATGGCGCCGCATACACTATAAATATAGTGTGGGTGTCAAACTCTTTTATCTGCATCATAATTCCAAGAGCTAATAGGCTCTTTGTGTAAAATAGAGCATCCTATGAGAGTTGTAGAGAGGAAAAGGGCCGGTCTAGCAACCGGAGTTTTCCAATAGCAATCCATGATGGGGTTCGGTGGTGCTCGTGTGGACTAGCGGTGAGGCCGAACACTTGGGCGGTCTATGCGTAACTACTCTCCCCAGACGGTCAAAGCGTCGATCTTTTAGATCAACCAAGGTAACCACCGTCTACTAGCTTATTTGCTTATTGCTTAAACGAAGTCGATCCTGCAGGTTAAAGGAAATAAATTTTTTGAATTCCGCTGCGTTCCCGCGTAGATTTCCTAACAACAAGTTGAGGTCACACCTTTCTTTGTAGATTGTTTTCATGGTTGTTAATGTTTTTGTAGCACAGGTGATCTTTATACACAAGCATGGACGGAGATACTATGACACATTTGTCACTTTTGCGCCTTATTACAGGTTCTCCATTTCACTAAAATGCAAGCTAAGCTCTTTTACTTTCACTCGTTTTACATTGAGGACAATGTCAACTCTTAAGTGGGGGGGTGATAGACTTAGCTTTGCATTTTGTGTGTGCTATGAGTGTGATTTAATTGTTATGCGTGATTGCCATGTGTGATTGGTGTTTTGTGCCTTAACAATTGGTATTTTCGAACAAATTTTGGCGGATTTTCAAAAATTTCGTGACTTGTGTATTGATTAGATACAATGATGAATCATTTTGAGAAGCGTAACTAAAAGATAACCATTAACATGCATAGGCACGAGTTTGGGATTTAGCTGGAATAGGACTTTTCACGTATATGTAGTTCCAACTCATGAACCCTGACTTTTAGTGAAAGATTATGGTAGCTATAGAGAAGGTCCGGCTAGCTAGAACTTAAGGGTTACTTAGAGATAGGCATAGGATGAAGGTCATGGCGCTTATTTGACCCGCAAGAGCCAAATAGCCAACCCGGAACGTTTTATAGTCTCCCCGCCTTAGCCTTTCTTAGGATGGTGAGACCCCCATCCGAAAACATTATCCTTTCGGTACTTAGCCCATTTACCTAGCCCCGAAACCCTATTTTTGTGGTCTACATTCCCTTGGTCTCCCTCGCGAATGAGCATAACTTTTATTCTTTGGATATAGGAGATGTATGACTCGTGATTTTGGTGTCGGCTTGGTGAGTGAGTCTATTGAGGAAGGGTGACTACTTTTGGGTTGTGATATTTCGGCTATCATTTTATGTAGTCCCCGTATTACGTATTAAGTAGAGTGTGTTTTATTTATTGTGTTGTGCTATGTAAAAAAGAAAAGGAAAAAAAAAACGTGAAAAGAAAAAGGCAACCTTAATTACATAAGAAAAAGCCAAGGTTAAGAAAAAAATGTATGAAAAAAATAAAAAAGTGTGTTGAAAAAAAAAATGTTTGAAAAGAAAGTGTTGAAAGAAAAAAAAAAAAAAAAAAGCAATAAGAGAGTCAAAGAAGTGTTATTAGTAATATTTTTGTGTAAAATGTAAAAAGTGTAATTGTTTGGTTTGAGAGAGTTGATTGAGAGGTTCGTGTTTTTAAGTCTCTTATGGTATTCGTTTCAAGTGACAGACTTTTTGTGAACTATCTTAGAGATTCATTTCGGTGACGACTGTTTTTGCACCATTCTTTTGGTTTGCTCTTGGCATTTGGGTGAAAGTGATACTGTGTGTCCAATATTACGGTTAAGCTCTCTTGCGCTTTCTCTTCTCGATATCCTTTTTATCCCTCCGTTAACCCCGTCACGCCAACGTTACAAGCATTCAAGTCCTACCCGATCAGACCCGACTTTAGGTAGCCCCGATTAGTGGAGATATTTAAGAAGTATAAGCCTATGGTCTATCCCTAACGTCTCATACATCCAAAAACCAAACCGGGAGTTATGGTAAATGGGAAAAGAACTATCCACACACGCACACCATTATGTTTATGGTCATCTCTTTTTCTTAGTTTGATGAATGACGCTTTATTGTATGTGTTCAATGCTTAAGTGATGACTCTTTTCGAAATAGCCATTTTGCTCGAGGACGACCAAAAACTAAGTGGGGGTGGTTGATGAGAGTCAACCCTCTTATGCATTTCACACATTTCTTACACTACTTTATAGCATTTCGGGTTGTAATTCTATCATTTAAATGCTATCTCATGCTATTTTCATCACTCCCGGTTCCACATCGCACATATTACAAAATCTAATTTTTATCGTAAAATGTGGGCCTTTTTATAGCACACACGGGGTATGCGGTATCCCATGGAAATTACGTTTGTATTTGGTGTTGAGTTTTTTCCAGTGTCCTAGATGATAAAAAACGCGCGCACCATCAAAGCGTCTAGGTTTGGTGATGATTGGATTTGAGCTATGTGCGATTTTTGAAGAAAATGGACAAGAGCATGCTTGCCTCAACCAAGAGCATGCTTGCCTCAACCAAGAGCATGCCTGAGTCACCGTTTGGGAAGAAGAAGGGAGCAGACAGCACAAGCCCACGCTTGCCTCCCTCAAGCACACGCTTGAGGCTCCAGTCAAATAATCCAACTTTCTGTTCCAGACAAGAGCACGCTTGCTCATGACAAGCGCACTCCTGATGTGCAGTCTGACTGGCTAAGAGCATGCTTGCTTCAGTCAGCGCATGCTTGAGCTCCCAAAGTAAAATGCGACAAACAGACAGATTCATGCTTGCCTAAGCCAAGCACACTCGTGGCACACTAAATTCGTGACTATAAAATCAAATTATCACCAAGAGAGAGGACACCTCACATTTTCTAGAATAGAATTAGATTAGAAAAACCCCCAAAACTCTTCTCTTCACTTTCTTCACTCTTAGCTTAAAAGGTAGAATCTTAGGTCTTTAAACTCCAAATTAATGTGTAATTGAGCTTGGGCTTTACTCTACAATGGTGAATTCATCATCTCTTTGGTGAATCTCCATGGGCTTGGAGCTAATTTCAAGTTTTCTTACTTAATTAAGGTATAATTCCGAATTTAGTATTAATTTTCTATTTCATGAATGTGATTAGCTTAATTTCATATTTGCTTTGTGTTTTTGTTGAAATCATGAGTAGCTAAACACCCTTGTGGCTTGGGTGATGTGAATTTGTACTAGATTTCTTGTAATTGATTGGGATTCAAGTTGGGTTGCCTTGTATGTCTTAATTTGTTCAAGTTATGGTGATTACTCTTAATGTGTGTGATTAATTCATGACTAATTACATCATCTTAGTACTAATTCAAGGCGTAATTGTACGAATTGGTATGGACACTAGTCACCATGAACACATAGTAAAATCATCTAGAGATTGAATTGGTTTATAGTGTGTGTGTTACATAATCTTTGATGGGAAAATTCATAGTCCTTTTAATGCATAGCCATTCATCCCAGTCTAGTCCTAGCCGATAGGTTTGGTGTTTGGTTGTAGTGCGTTAATGCGAGAGATCGATTGACGTGAATATAGTGAATTGCACCGTGAATGTGTTGAGAACTCGTGAGTATACGTAGAGCTTGATTCCAAATAATTACATTTGTTTATATATCTAGTTCATTGGAACATCACCCGAGCCACCTCGTTTCATATCATTTCCCCATTATCCGAGTCATTATAGTTGTAGTTAATTGCACTTTTAGTTTGCTTTTCATTTTTCTTTGTAGTTGGTTTAGATTCCAATTTTCGAGTTATGAATACACCTAGACTATATGTTTGGGCCGCTTAGGTACTCAATTGAGATTTCTCCCCGTGGATACGACCTTGACTCACCTAGCTAGACTACAGTCGACCCGGTACTCTGCCGGTTAGCTTGGAAACCTAGTGAGGCCGATCAAGCGTTTCTTAGATTACATTTTCCATCTCACACTCATCAATCCTAGCCTTTTCATTCAACCTTCTACAAAAATTCTAACACATATGAACCACACGACCAAATAAAAGTATACGTACGTTGTAGTTCGAAATAACTTATTTATGACAGTCGTAAAATAAAATTATTCATGAAATAGAAAGAGAGACATGGACAAAAATGGACAGACAATATATACATGTAATGAAGAAAAACCTGGGTATTTATGAGTGAATGTATCCCAAATGCTTGGTCCCCTACCATGCTCATTAGCTGCTCCTTCATACTACAATTTTTTGGCAATATATTGAACAAAATAATCAACCAAAATTCGCAAATACAAATAAAATATAAAATTAACTGCTTGCCTGATATGCAGAAGAAGCGGTTCCAAAAACAAAATTCTGAGGGAAATTATTATGTGTAAGAAAAATCTTTGGATTATCATTTGTGTGCTTAGCAAATGAAAGGCCAAAAAAGAACAAGAAAAATGTAAGCATTAAGATGTACAAGAAAAGAAGCCCTGCAACTCTTGTCATGTTTTTCTTTTTATTTTTTTATTTTTTTTGGAGGCTGTTTAATAATTTCATTGGTTTGTTTATATATAGAATTGGAAGCATCTTCTTTTTAATAGAACAAGTTCTAAATTTATTCCAAAAAAAATAAATTAAATATAGTGATTGACTTTCAAATTTTCAATTCAAAGAACACGTTTCATTTAGAACTTGCGAAAAGTCATAAATCGGGATTGAGGAGAATGATGAAAATATTTCATCAATTGAGTAGAAAAACATATCTTTTGAAACTTTTGCATAAACGATAATAACTATTTATTCATCGTCGAACTCACTTGTGTTCGAAATTCACTCCAAAAATTCACTATCGAAATTCACTAATTTTCAAAATTCATCATGTCGAAATTCATTGATTTGGGATTCACCGGAAGATTCACCGATTTTCGGATTCATTTGTTTGTCATTCTCGCTTATAAAAATTATGCAATTGTCCTTCTCCCTATAAAAATATATATAGCGAATCATATTCTTTAAAATATTTTTCGATTATGTCATTATTCCTAATTTCCAATAAATTGAATCGAGTAATGATACGGGCACAACGGCTGTTCTACAACGAGTGACACAACGGTGATCTGCACCGTTGATAATAATGTGTGTAAATTGATCAGATTTAAATCTAATGTGATCAATGGTGCAGATCACCATTGTGTCACTCGTTGTGCCACAACCATTGTGCACGTTTCATTACTCGAATTGAATTATTGAATACTACTAGTAACAAACTATCAGCCGTCTTACCAACGTGGTTTGGTCGGTGTGGAAGAGACTCTGGACTATTAAGTAAATGTTTAAGTTTTAGGCCTTCTAGATACAACAAACCTTGTTTAAAGAGGTCGAGGTCTTCACCTTTGATACCTGACAATACCTCGAAATCGTCTGGGGATACTTTGCAAAAGAAAAAAAAAAACCTATCATCCGCCTTAACTCAAGTTTATTTTTTTTAAAGCCTCTAGTATATCAGGGCCAATTGACCCGACTAATGCGAGTTAGGCACTGTCGTGTCTCGCAAATTCAGACTCTTACTCAGAGGTAAAACATTACCAAAAACTCTTTCAACATGTCGTATCATAAGAGAATCTAACTGGTGACTTTTATAGGCATTCTCAAGTTATATATTTAGTCCATTTATCTTCAAGGGTTCAATTTTTTTTATTTTTTATTTTTATTTTTATTTTTATTTTTTTTTTTTGTTGAATTTTTTAGTTCATTTCTTTTCAAACATCAAAATAGTTAATAATTGAACACCATAAATTATTTTTTTAAAAAACTCTTTCACATTATTTAACCAAGATGGGAATAATTCCATAGCAAATTGCAATGCATTGAACAATTCATATCTACCATTATTTATGGGTTGTGTCATTGTAATATTGACCAGTTCATTAATTGTATGAAATTATCTATAAGATAACAACATGACATGTGCAACTCCTCTGCTGTCATGTTCTAAGATATAATTAAATCTTATTTAGCCGTCCCATTACATTGTCATTAAGACTAGTAACATGTCAAGGTAATTACTACATCCGTCTCTGAAAAAAAAATAGGGAAATTTATTTAAAAAATGTGCGCATGTGATGATTACAGTTAAAGGGCTTTTTTGAGGAGTAGTTCAGTTAAAAGGTTTGATTTTGTGTGTAAAATGAAGGGTTTTTAGATGAAGAGACCCTTTTAAATGAAGAGAGGGTTAACCAAGTCCTTTTAAATGAAGACCCCAAAAAAATAACCGTCTCTAAAAAATGTACATTTGTTATAAAATATATAATATATATATATATATATATATATATATATATATATATATATATATATATATATATATATGGATGTCCATTCAAGATCCACATTATGTTATTTATTGTACATCATTAGTTACATGTATTGATTGTTTACATATGTTGCAAGTTCTTTTCTTATTCCATATATTAAATACATAGGATGGTTCACATCCTTTGCGCTCTACTATATAATACCAATGTTCTTGTATTGTGTAGATAGAAGTGATGTAAAAGAAGTGTAGAAAATAAGTCTACTTTACATTTTTGTTTTTCTCTTGTGTTTTGTTGTATTGATTCATTTCAATATCAATTCTTCTATAACACGTTATCAAGACGAGTCTCTCCCGTTAAAAGCTTACAACCGTAAATGACAAAAGAGGCTTATTTGCTATGGAATCCGAGTCTTCTTGTCCATTGCCAAATACTGAGATAAGTTATTCTTCTTTTACTTCTACATTGGAAACATGGAAATAGCAATTCAAGAACCGTGTGTACTACTAGTTTTTCGGTGATCTCTACAGTAATGAAATTGCTCTCATTATTACAAAGTGGTTGTCTTTGGCCATTGTGAATCTTGAAACTTGATGTATAATATTTGGAGTTACATCGAACCATATGATCTCAAGGAGTTGCCTTAGAACCAACAAATTCGGATCAATGATATATTGAACATCATAGTTGTTATGATGGGGATAAGAAGAAGGACATTGATATTCTCATTACAAGATATTTTGTTGGTGAGAATTACCATCAAATGAAGTATATAAAGGAACCCAAAAATTATCAAATTGGTTGCTCTCGGGTATATTATTTGGAGATCTTTGATCTGTCTTTTCGATGCTACTTATGTGCGTAAAGTATTGAGGTAAATATTTGTTTACATGTTTCAATTCAAATTTTTTTTTTGAATGATTATACTACAAGTATTTTGATACTAGTGACATTGATATCAATAAAATGATATGATATCAATCGAATAATAATATGATCATATAAAGATGATCAATATTTTGAAAGTGTATATATATGGATATGAAATCCAAGAATAGCCTTTGAATGGCATAAAGTGAATATAAAATTCACATAAATGGAAGATGAATCTTGATTGATTAAAGATGATGACGGCATTTGATTATCGAGAGTGCGACAACGCACGTCATACCGTGAAAAAAAATCTCAATTTGAAAAAATGAGAGAAGCAAATGATAATGTATGAAAGAGCCATTTTTATAAGGCTTCAAAAGAGCCATTGAAATAAAAATGTTCGATGATGTATATTTATTGATTACAAATACAATTTACGGACGAAATGTGTATTAGAAAAGCTACATGCTTTATCTTCTCGGTTTATATTATACAAAAATAACAAAGAAATTAAATTCATCAAGTAGTAGACCAAAAGTCTATGGTTTCTAATGATTTCATGATATGACATGATCGCCTTGGGCATCCCGATTCCACAATGATGAGACATATAATAGATTATTCACATGGCCATTCGTTAAAAGGTCAAAAAGTGTTAAATTATAGTGAATTCTAATGTGTTGTTTGCTCATGGGAAATTAATTATTAAACATTCACCGGTTAAAGATGATATTGAATCACCTACATTTCTAGAACGAATTCGGGGTGATATATGTGGACCTATAGATCCACCGTGTGGACCTTTTAAATATTTTATGGTGCTAATTGATGCATCGACAAGATGGTCACACATATGTTTATTATCTACTCGTAACATGCATTTGCTAGATTGTTGGCTCAAATAATTAAGTTACTGAGCACAATTTCACGACTATCCAATTAAGAAAATTCGTTTGGATAATGCCGGTGAATATTCATCACATAAGTTTGATGATTATTTCATGTCAATTGGAATAGGTGTGGAACATCCCGTGGCTCATGTTCATACCCAAAATGGCTTAGCCGATTGAAACAAAATTGTTCGAAATAAAGCTCTATACTCTCCCAAGTCTCAATTTTTTTATTGATATACATAAAAATGGTATCATATCGAGACATACAAAAAATGAGGACTTACTCATGCTAATAATATTTTCTCGATGACTTGAACAATATGCTTGAAAATGATGACATATATGTCCATTCCTAGAAGAGAATGTGACCAATATAATATGCATGAGTAGTGCAATGATATATGTACTATATTACATAATAAGATGCATCATGTTATACAATTTCATTTCGTAAAATGAATACGATCAAATATAATTATATAAGATACATCATTCTATACAAGTACATTCTGTCAAGTGAATGTCATCAAATTAAAATTCTAAGATGTATCATTCCATTTAATGAAGTGAACGTGGAAATATATTATTCTTTTGAAGATATCAATTACCGTGATCATACCAAAATCAGACAACGGATGAAACGATATTGAAATGTCAAACTCTATAAGTGATTATTCAAGTTCCCCGCTTGAAATATATTCATGAAGTTTGTTGATACCGCGTAAGAGGATATCACATAAAAATGTAGAATCCGTCACGGGTTATTGCAAATATTCGGATATTGATTGTGATAAAAGTATTGTCCGAGATTTGCGGGAGGAAAAATAAATACAAATACATCAATTCTCATAACAAAACATTATAATATAAATGAACATGAAGTTCATATTTGAAAAGTCGTGATTGAATCACGTAGTACCCACATAGTGTTGACAAAATTTACAGATTAATTAAGAACTCTAAAAGAGTCATCAATGAATGTTACGGTAATATAAAAATCACGAAAGACATGTCATAAAATAGCTATATAGCATATCAATATATAAGACACAATAAGCATTGTCAATCTCACGTGAGGAGAAGATGAACATTAAGTTAATTGTATTATTTTATCAAAACCCTCAGATGAATGTCAAAAATAATGTGTATGATTCTTGAAGAATTTGAAATGACTTAGTGCTATATATGTTGATATTTATTCTAAACTCATGAAACGTATAAATTGTTTGTTTCCAAAATATATAAATCTCATAGATATGAGATAGTTACATAAATTTTATGATTATTGGAAACAAAAGTCAAATAGCACTTGATCATGAGGTTGATTTAGCAAAAATCATTGTGTTTCAAAATGTGTAAATCGCTTGAAATGAATGATGGAGCATCAAGTTACAGCTCGGTGCAATTACTACATATTTAACGAAGATCATTTCCCGGCATTAGAGGGAGATAAGAAAACCCATTTTAAGATATAAGAATGCCGAGAAATTTTATAAAGATCTTCTACGCATCATTCAAACTAAGTTGCGTAAATAGTTTAACTTGCAGTATTTAGCAAGGAACTGCCAGATGCTTTATTGAATATAAAGAGTGACTATTTATAAATGCACCAAATCAAATTTGATTGATAATAATATCTATGCGAGAAGCGTAGAAGACCGATCGGTGTAATAAATAAAAATCCGCGGAAAATAAATTCGATATTGATATTAAGTCGCCATGAAATATCTCAAGAGATTCGTCTTGAAGGTGAAAACCACTAATAGATTTGCACGTGCATCAAATGATCAAATATTGGGGTTGCGGAACAATCAGATCCATATATTGATAAGGATTTGGTTTATGCTAGCAATGAATATTATGGGAGAATTTTATTAAATACTACCACAGTCGCCGACGACATCGTTGCCTCATATTTTGCTATTATAATCTGGATCCAGAACCTAAGTCAAAAGTTAAGTGCTAGAAGCACATAGATCGAGTGAAAATGAAACAAGCGCAATGGAGGCTGATATTGACTTGAAATTTTGGTTCTTTAGTGACCGAATATTGATTTTTATCAATTATATTCTCCCAATACGGATAACATCATGTTCCGCTACTTAATGTCTCGGCGATAACTAATAATTTTTATATGACGTTGTGACCGTATATTTATAGGTCATTAGGCGTATTTATATGAAAATATATGATTGATTTTAGACATGAAAATCGCAACTTTGTATATATTGTTGAGTTGCAAATGTCGTTATATTGCTTAAAATATTCATGTTAAAGGTAAGAAAATCAATCAAGAAATTCCCTATGAATAAGGGATATATATAAATAGCTCATGCATAATGACATGAGTTGTGTGATATTACATCCCCTATTTTTATTTAGAAGATAATATTGATTGTGTTGCAAGTGTTGCACAAGTAGTGGGTATGCCAATTTTAGCCCTACATTTAAATTGGACTTTAAAAGAGATATGACTAATAAAAGTGCGCTATAGTGACGATCTGAAAGATTTGTTCACTAAGTTTTTCCAACATCTATTTTGGAGAAATATATTTATAGTATTGAAATGCGTACATTTGAAAATCATTGTTGTCGTCGGGGAGCGACAACTTCAAAACAATCATGATATGCTTTGGTCCCGGATTACAATGATTGTACTCTTTTCCTTTTAACTAAGTTTTTTCCCACGGTTTTCTTAGTTAAAGGTTTTTATGAGGCGATCGATTGCAACACATAAAAACGCATATGTCATGAACTATTTTCCTTGTCTAGTTTTTTGTCCCACTTGGGTTTTCTAGCAAAGTTAATAGTACGTGACATATACGTTATGCAACTTAGATAGAGCATTCAAATCACTCTCTATATTCAATGATCTTTGTCTACTATTACAATTGCGAAGAAGATCGTTCATCTCAAATTCGATAATATTTATTTACATAAGTGGGAGCACACATGATCTTCATAGAGAAATGAAATCAATATGCGATGAATCAAGTCAAGTGTTGATTCGCGATTCAATTACACTCAAATGACGAAGAATTGTAGCAGATATGGTATTCGATTGATATTTCAAAGGGCGCAAAGAGGAATTATACATCATACCTTTGCGAGATGATGATCTACAAATAAAAATGGGATGCACAGCTTGTTCGAGATCAAGTCATCGATTCGATCTAATTATTCACGGAAGCATAGCTTTCTACTACATTCAAAGAGAATATTTCAATTTGCCGATCCGAAGATCTCAAATATTGATTTCATCGAGGGAGTAATACAAGCACGAACGAATATGTACTCTTTTTTCCTTCACTAGGATCCCGAAGGGTTTTTCCTAGTAAGGTTTTAGCGAGACATATTCTTCGTGTAATGGACATCCAAGGGGGAGTGTTATAAAATATATAATATATATATATATATATATATATATATATATATATATATATATATATATATATATATATATGGATGTCCATTCAAGATCCACATTATGTTATTTATTGTACATCATTAGTTACATGTATTGATTGTTTACATATGTTGCAAGTTCTTTTCTTATTCCATATATTAAATACATAGGATGGTTCACATCCTTTAGCTACTACTATATAATACCAATGTTCTTGTATTGTGTAGATAGAAGTGATGTAAAAGAAGTGTAGAAAATAAGTCTACTTTACATTTTTGTTTTTCTCTTGTGTTTTGTTGTATTGATTCATTTCAATATCAATTCTTCTATAACAACATTTTTTTATAAAAAAGTGACAAAAGAAAAGACATAATTTAATACTTTATTTCCGTTGTACAATACATTTACCCTAACGTTTATTTATTTAAGATATTCATTTCATATCACAATACAAACATTTATTAGGAGAAAGAAGTGTTTATAAGCATTTATTATTCAAAAAAAAAAAAAAGTGTGTGTCTATTGTAATATTCCGATTTTCGGGAAAGGGCAGACGTGTCATTTTGCGAAAACGAAATATTGGGTTCGGTTCATTTTATTCGGAGTTTAATAATTTGGATATTTATGTCTATATTTTTTCGAGAGATATATATATAAATATTTAGGGAAGAAAATCTGGTTTAATAAGGGTGATTAGGGAAAATCAGAGCAAATAGGTAATTTTGGAATTTTCCTATTTAAGGAGAAATTAGCCTAATCAGTCCCTTAAACTTTTAATCAGATTTTCCACCTCCAACACTCATCTCCGATGATGTGTGTGCAAGAATTAAATTTGAGGATTGTTGTCATCGGTTCTAAGTCAATCCTTGACGGTTTTCAGATCAGAGTCGAGCACCGGAATCGTTGTGAAGAGAGCAACGTTGTGACATCAAAAAGTTGAAGCTTTGATAAGGTATGATTAAGCCCTAATTCAGTTCATCTTCGAGTTTGATGGATTCAAACTCATCAATTCATAGTTTTTGTCGTTTAGAAGCATGTGATCGAATCTAATCTAAGTTTGCATTTATCACATGTTTTCCTGCAGAAAATGATCAGTTTTGCTGCTGTTTTTCTGTGGTTTGAAGTCGGAGTTAGCTGCTTAAAAGGTAAGAAGCTCTTCCTACGATTTCAATTATCGTTATTGAAGTTTAGATCGTGTTTTATGATGCGTAGATGCAAGAAAATTGTGTTTTTTTCGTTGATCAAAGGATCATAGACGTTTAGATATGTTTTCTACGTTTTTCTGAGTTGAAATCGATGTCAATTAGGTTAGAAACGGATCAGAAATCGTGTTTTTAAGATTTAGCGCTTTGGGAAAACCAGCGGACGGGCGTTTGCATTAGGCAAACGGGCGTTATGCGACCCTAAGAGTTTCAGACGGGCGCCTCGCTCAAAGCGACGGGTGTTTGAGGTCGTAATTTTGATTCGTGATGTAGTCGCTTTTTACGGACGGGCGTCTGGGGTTTAGTGGACGGGCGTCCAATGCCAAACGGGCGTCCATAGGATGTCAAACGGGCGTTTGACCTGTTTTACGTTGTTTTTACCATTTTAGCTTTTCAACTTGGTTTTTGGCTTCATAATCGTGTTTTCACTGTTTTAAACCCTAAATCCAGATATGTTAACATTAATTAAACATGAACAAGCTTGATTGAACTTCCTATTCGGTCCGGTTAAAACACCGAATGTACTCTTAAAGGGAGTTGAAGTTCGGATCCGTCGGAAGGGCATGAAAGGGCTTGTGCTTTGATGAACTAGAGTTCATCAATGTCTGTGTAATTGATAGGATGTGATGTCTAGATGCCTAAGTGAGGGAGTAGAGTCGATAAGGTGAGTTTTATTCTGAAAACACTTAAGTGGCTAGTTAATTCACATTAATAATTACATATGTGTTAGATAAAAGCTAAAACGTCATTTATTCTCGGTTAGACACTATTTCATATCGGCGATGTGATACGTTTATAAAAGGTGAACAACGCTACTGGCCTTAAACGGCTGAAGGGTAGTGGAGGAAATTCATCGGACGTATATGCATACCGGGGAGACCCCGGAGCTAATCGGTGCTAATCACCGTTAGTTAGCAAGTATATCTTCAGGCTGATGAACGCCATGCACAGTGTCCTTGAGTAGTGATGTAACAAAGATAAGCTAAGTTAGAAACGTATAGTCATGACATGTCGATGGGCATGAAGTGAACCCTAAATTGAGTCGGTCTCACCAAGATAATCTTTTAATAATAACCTTAATTAAATTGTAACCTCTACTTCTTACTTTGTACAAGTGTACTTACCTCAAATGCATGTTTATTTATGTGTTTGGGGGATAGAAGACGAACAGGTAAACTCGGAGTACGAGGAGGACTTTGATGACGACGTTTGAAGATGCCGGACTTGAAGACCTTGATTATTTATTTACATTTATTTCCTAGACTTGATTTATCGTTGGAACCTTGTAGTTTACTTTTAGTTTTGAGATTCGTACTTTTGGATTCATTTGGTTTTCCGATATAATCAGTATTACATTTTATTCTATCTTTAATATTTCTACTCTTGGTTGCTTGGAAAAAAAATTACCCGAGTCTTTTAGCTTCCGTTTGCTTTTATTTGATACGACGTAGTAGAGGCTTACGTGTAATATTATTTATTTAATATTATGCGTGCGAACATTTCGATTTCCAGATAAGGACTCGTGTCCTGAACGGGCGTTATACGCTTGGTATCGTAAAAGCGCCTTTTAGGCTTCCTTCTTTTAAGATAAGTTTTCTTTAGATCTGTTAGTAACGTTCTAGTTTTCTTTGATCATCAGGATGGTGTTCACGAGAACTGGAGCAGGTGCTGAAGCATCAGGAGTTCGACGTGGGAGTCCTACACCAGTTGTTAGAGACGGTTTTGTGAGGCAGAATCCTTCACCACATCCGAGCCCCACCCTACCCCCTCATACTGCAACCCCTACACCACGATCTCAACAGAGTTTGTCACCACGACCTCTTCAGGAGCAACGCCCACAATGGCATGTGGGAAGTTCGGTTCTGTTTTCATTGATAAGTGATGTTCCAGCGGGTTTAGTACCTCCACCAATGAGCTACCCTCCACCGGGGTATAACCACATCTATGGAGAACCAGGAGAAGCACCTATATGAGTCACTGTAGTGGGAGACATTCCACCAGTCTACGTACCCCCAGCAACTAGTATTTATCCACCTCCAGTGAGTGTTTACCCTCCACCAGTGAGCCACCCCTCACCACCAGTTTTCCATCATCAGCAACATCAGACCTTTTACCCTCCTCCAGTGGGTCACACTCCTCGACCTACTGTACCACCTTTATCCCGTTTTGACCATCAACAAGGTCTTGGTTACCCACCCTACGGTTTCCATCAACCCCAGTTTCAACAGCAGGAAATACCCTACGGATACCCTCCAGATTATCCACAAGCCCCACCAGTTAGGCCGGTTTTTGAGCAAGCGCCACCAATTGACTGGTATACGAGGTTGAGCAGAAATAGAGTTCCAGACTTCCTTGGGGATGTCGAGCATTCAAAGGCTGAAGAATGGTTAAGAGGCTTCGAAAAGGCTTGCAGGAATATACATGTTCCTGAATCTGAGATGGCCCAGTTGGCGGTTAGTTTCCTTTTAGGTGCAACTGAAGCTTGGGTTGATGTTATACAGAGTAGCAATGGGAAAGTGACAGAATGGGAGAGCTTTGAGGCCATGTTTTATAATGAGTATTTCCCAGAGACAGTGCAGACAGACATGGCAAGTCAGTTTCTAAAGCTTAAGCAAGGTAATTACATGACAGTATCACAGTACACCACCAAGTTTAACGAGTTGGGAAGATTATACCCTGAGTTAATGAAGGTAGAAGAGAGGAAGATGACCCTATACAAGGAAGGGTTATCGTATCAGATACAGTCTGGCATGTTAGGTTTCACAGCCAAGCATATAGCTGAATTGTTGAATAAGGCCTTAGAGGTTGAGACATTCAGGAAGAAGGCCACAGTTGTTATTGGGAATAAGAGAAATTTGGGAACAAGCCAAGGTAACAACCGGGGAGCGCCGCAACTGAATTTCAAGAAGACAACGGCCCCGGCAGTGAGTAAACCTCTAACCGGAGCACCACTTTGCCCTAAGTGCAATAGGAATCACTCGGGTGAGTGCCGAGTTCATACAAATGGATGTTATCTTTGTGGAGAAACGGGACATTTTGCTAAGAACTGTCCAACAAAGGGTCCTATGAGTAATCAGAGACAAGGAAATGGGAAAGGCGGCCCAAGTCGCCCAGTGCGAGTGTTTGCAGTGGATGCTGAGATGACTGAACCAGACGATAACGTTATATCAGGTACCTTTATTGTTTATTGTAATTTATTTGAGTACTTTTATAGCACGATTTAAATCATGTTGTATTTGTGTTTAAATAAATGAATTCACATTCTAGGTACAATAATGTTAGATAACTTAGTGGTCACGGCATTGTTTGATACTTGAGCGTCTAACACTTTTGTGTCAACCAAGGTAGTTAATAAGCTTAACTTACCAATGGAACCTTTAAGAAACACTTTGGAGATAACAACACCATTAGGGAAAGTGACTAAGGTAACCAAGTTGATGCCGCAAGTAGATGTTCGAGTTGGAACGTATCATTGCAAGAGTGACTTTACGGTTTTGGACTTTTCAGATTTTGATGTGATTCTTGGAATAGATTGGCTATCCGAGAATTTTGTCCACTTGGATTGTAGAGAAAAGAGAGTGAACTTTAAGATACCGGGAAAGTCAGATAAGACTTATCAGGGAAATGTTTATAAGCCCAGTAAGAAGCCCAGTAAGACTTATCAGGGAAATGTTTATAATTTCAGCGGTTAAGCCTATAAGAGCTTGTCGGAAAGGTTGTGAAGGCTACTTGTTGTACGCAGTGGATGTGGAACAAGTGAAGCCTGAGTTAGAGGAAACCCCTGTAGTAAAGGAATACCTTGAAGTGTTTCCAAAAAAGTTACCGGGAAACATGCCTAACAGAGAGATTGAATTTGATATTAAGTTGGTACCCGGAGCGGCACCAGTTGCTAAGGCACCCTATAGAATGGCACCGGCTGAATTGAAGGAGTTGAAAGCTCAGCTTAAGGATATGTTTGAGAGGAACATAATTCAGCCTAGTACTTCGCCCTGGGGAGCCCCAGTGTTGTTTGTTAAGAAGAAAGATGGTAGCATGAGGATGTGTATAGACTACAGAGCTACCGAACAATCGTATTCATCAAGAACAAGTACCTTTGCCGAGGATTGATGATTTGTTTAACCAGGTTGCAAGGCAAGAGAGTGTTTTCCAAAATTGATCTTAGGTCGTGTACCATCAATTGAAGATCAAGGTAGCGAGATATACCAAGACGGCTTTTAATACGAGGGTATGGACATTATGAGTTCTTAGTCATGCCTTTTGGACTCACTAATGCCCCATCTCATTTTATGGATTTAATGCAAACATGTTTTCATGTCATACTTGGATAAGTTTGTGATAGTATTTATAGATGACATATTAGTATACTCTAAGGATGAGAAGGAACATGAAGAACACTTAAGGATAGTGTTGGAAAATTTAAAGAAGAACCAGTTGTATGCTAAGTTCTCGAAGTGCGACTTTTGGGTGAAGCAAGTCAGTTTCTTGGGTCATGTCATTTCTGGAGATGGCATTAAGGTTGATCCCGCGAAGATTGAAGCAGTTGAGAAGTGGTCCAGACCGACTACCGTTTCAGAGGTAAGAAGTTTTCTCGATTTGGCTGGCTATTATAGGAAATTTGTACAAGATTTCTCAAAGATAGCTACACCACTTACCCGGCTCACTCAAAAGAATGTAAAGTTCGAGTGGACCAGTGAGTGTGAAGTGGCTTTTGAAACGCTGAAGAAGAAGTTGACTACAGCCCCAGTTTTGGCGGTTCTGGAGATCTTTAATAATTATGACGTTTACACGGATGCTTCGGGACAGGGTTTAGGTTGTGTGTTGATGCAAGGAGGAAAGGTAATTGCTTGTGCATCTAGACAGTTGAAGGTGCATGAGAAGAATTATCCAAGACATAACAAACCAATAGTCGTTTTTTTTTTTTTTTTTTTTTTTTTTTTTTTTTTTTTTTGAATGGCAATAGTTTTGCCTCCATTTTCAATTTTTTTTTTTTTTTTAGCGCAAAGAAATATATAGATTTCACATGAACGAATTTATAGAACCAATTTATGTTTACGGTGTAATAAATCTGAATCTCTATATATTTTGATTCAGAATTATATATCTTATTTTAAAGTATGCATAGTGAAAAATTTAAAGATTAAATATGTACAGATTTTAGATCCAAAGTTTATGGATTTGAATGGTTTGAATTCTTATCATACATATATGATTTGTTTGAAAAGAACACTGCTACAAACACTCTTTTGAGCACGTCTCTTCTCGTTTCTCCTTCTCGACTCCACCCTATATCTGATGACATCCTTTTCTTTGCGTAAAAACACCTTCTTTGTTTTAAATTTTTTTTTAAACGGTGGTTTTATGGTGGTCCAGGATCACCATGTCATACTTGTCCACCAATGAAAATCCTTATAAGAAGGGTAAAAATGTAAATTAATGACATTTATATTTTACACGGTGGATCCTTGTGTGTTTTGTTGCTTTCCTATTCGTCATTAATCACCAAGTCATACTTGGTCCAGAACCATAATAAAATTTCTGTTTTTTAAATATATATATTTTAACAAACTAACGATCTATTATAGTTTCCGGACACCATGTATAACACATTGATGATTATGTTTAGTTTGATTGCATAAAAAGCTATATAGAAACACCATTCAACTTTATCATATGTCTTGGCCATGTCTAACTCTTTGAAACCCCCCACCCCCTTCTTAGTGTGGAGAATGAGTGTTTTTGGAATGAGTTTATTATGTTGTTATATGGAGAGGAGGGCGGATATATATAGTCTTGTGTCTGGAATTGGTAGAGTTATGACGGATGGAGATAATTTCAGATACAAGAAATAAAAACATATGCAATCAAACGTAAATAATCAAAGGAGATAACAGAAAAAATAAGAAGAACACAGATTTAACGTGGAAAACCCCTCTCAAAGTGAGAAAGATAAAAAAACCACGGGCAGAAAAGAGATCTTTATTATTATGCACCGAAGTTACTGATTTCACACACACAGATAAATGCAACAAAGAATCGTATTTATAGGCACAAATCCCTAAAACCCTAGCCGTCAAGGAATCTTTGTCTGATACACCATAAATACCCTACACGTGTCCTCCTTTAAATGACATCATGATAGCTTGTCACATAATGTGACGCGGGGACCTCGGCCAGATTCCAAGACTCGGCAGACTTCACTCTGCTGACAGAAGCTTCATAAGACTCCACCCTACGGATGCACGAAATTGTATATACTTCTCAGCTGTCCATCACACAACTGAGTCTTCAGATTGGTTCCATCAGATGTAGAGTTTAAGTCACTTTACTGACAAATCTCCACCTTTGACTTCAACTCTCATCAGAGTCAAAAACAGATTGCATAACCAGATGTACTTGTACCAGATGCATTCGTCAATTCCAGATGTACTTGTACTGGACTATCTCCACAAAGATCCACTCCGGTTGATCATCCTCATGAGAGTTTCCAAACATATTATAAGCTCAATATTCATGAAGTCCAGCAAAGTCGAAACTTACTCACTGAATCTGGTTTAGTGAACATATCGAATGATTCTCCTTTGTGCCAATCTTCTTCACCACAACCCTCTTTTCACTCCTCAAGAAATGATACCTAACATCAATATGCTTGGTTCTCTCATGATGAACCTGATCCTTTGCTAAACATATTGCACTTAGATTGTCACAATATATCTCAGCCTGATCATGATGCAACCCCAAATCACTGACTAGCCCTTTCAACCGGATGCCCTTCTTAGTCGCTTGATGAGAGCCATGTATTCTGCTTTGATGAGTTGATAACGCCATCAGAGCTTGAAGAGTAGCTTTCGGTGACCACCGCATTTCCCAATGTAAACACATAACTAGTCATTGATTTTCAACCACAACATCACTCAGATAATCAAGATCACAAGAGCCTTGTGACCAAACCAAGATCACCTCCATAAATGAGACCAACATCGATTGTACCTCTCGTGTACTGAATATTCTTTTAACAACTTTTTCGTTGTTCTTTTCCAGTTGAGCCATGAACTGCGACAACACTGCCTCACTAAGTCGAGATCAGGCCTAGTGCATACCATGGCATACATCGATTTAACCGCACTAGCATAGGAACTTTTGACATATACTCCTTCTATTCAGCTGACTGTGAAGCATAAACAGACAAATAAACATTTGATGTCATAGGAGTATCTATTGGTTTTGCAGTAGACATACCAAACTTGGCCAATATCTTTTGCATATAACCCTGCTGAGACAAGAACAACTTCTTCTGACTCCTATCTCTCCAGATCTCTATCATCAAAATTTTCTTGGCTGCACCCAAATCCTTCATTTCAAATTCAAAGACCTTTGAGAAGGTTCTTCGATTTTGAACATCGACTTCCTTGTCGCAAATTATCAAATGTCATCCACATACAGACAAGATAGATATATGATCCATCTTTCAAATGAGACTATAGTATACACAATGATCATAAAGACTTACATTTGTAACCCATTGAAGCATAAAATTGTCAAACCTTTTATACCACAGCCTTGGAGCTTGCTTCAAACGATACAATGATTACTTCAACTTGCAAACATAATTTTCTTTGCCAGGAACTTGAAAACCCTCAGGCTGTGTAATGAGAATCAACTTTACTGTACTTTGGTGTGCAGTTTAACCCCCGTTTATCTCTTTATTGCCATGTTTTGGGTAGTTCTAGACCTGTTTAAGAGTAATATCGAGAGTTATACGCAAGGGGAGTTAAACCGTCACATCGGTAGTAAACTCCGTCTTTTTAGCGATATTTATCTCTTTTCCGAGCGTTTTTGTCTTGCAGAATTACGCATGGGGTTTGTTCGTACATATTATTGCAGGACTTAGGTGACTCGAGGACCTAGAAGGCAATGTTTTGGATTGAGAAACATGGTCATGTCACAAAGGTAGCATAAAAGTGAAGGAAAATCAAGTTTGGACTGAAATCAAAGCAAACTGACGTTTGCCCTACCCCAAACTGGCGTTTGAATCAAGCTCTACCCATACTGGCGTTTGGATGGTTCAAACGGGCGTTCATAAATTTGGCATCAAATAATGAAAGTTAGAGTTTTAGACGGACGAGTGTCCAGATCACCCCCAAACGTACTGTTAAGGGTGATTTTATACGTTTTATAAGGATATATTTTATATCAATATTCCCCATTTATGGATGTTTTTCATAGAAATCGAGCCTTATATTGAGATATTGAGTAAATGGTGTTTTTAATAGGTTAATTGCAAAATGTAACGATTTATGTGCTTAAATTGTGATTTTATGTTATTTTGGGATTGTGTTATGCTTTGGTATATTTTCCTATATTGTAGATACATATTTTGGCATTCAAGAGGATTAAATGATGAGGTTTAGCATGGAAGAGAAGTGAAATGGAAGGAAGATGGAGATAAAGCTTGGAATGAAGCCTTCAAGCAGCCGAACTTCCAATGCAGTTCTTGATATGATATACACTGATTTGACTCTCGACCTCAAGAGAAGATTTGTAGGGCTTGAAGAGAGGATTCTACAGGATCTTGAATCACTTCATTCCGACTTACGAGGCCCGAGATATGAGCGTTACAAGTTTGGATAATGATGCTGTGGTATTGGAAAATCCCGAAAAATACTCGGGATACGACGGGCTAGTCAAAAAGGCGTTTTCTGAAGAAGTGTACTTAATGAAAGTTGTAGAGTTTTCCGAAAGCTTAATTATGAAATTCGGATCATAATTTTTGGAGGTCTACAACTCAAGATATGAATTTTAGAAGTTTAGACTGGCGTCCAGGGAGCTAATTCACATACAGAGAGTTCAGCCGTGCCTCAAACGAACGTCCAGCGTCCGTTCACCACCGCCATTGAGCAGCCGCCTCTCTTTTCCTATATATATGCACGCATGCAACCCTAATTGACATCCCATTCCACAAAAAAATATTTCAGCCGCAAATTAGCAAACAGCAGCGGCAACTTGGCTACAAGGCCGGTCACCCGAGCCTTGTGCTCGGGTGATCCGGGGTTAGATTAGGTGTTTATTTTATGTCGTTTCTTCTCTTCTTTGGTTCGATCATGGTGTTGGTTTGAAGATGATCAAACTGGAGCAGCCATGTGAGATTTTTCAGCTTTCTCTTATTTCCTTTCTTTGGATATTTTATGGATGAGTTTAATTTAAAGATTGTATTTTTCCTATGTTTATTTGTGTATTGCATTTATATCGAAAGATGTGCATGTTTGATGTTTACCGTAGGACGAAAGTCGGTGTAAACGCGAGATCACCATAGGAAAGATTAGACGTTTTGATCTATGTCAAGCGAAAGTTGATAGGTTGAATGTCTAGGTTGTTAGATCTAATAAATCTTGCACCTTGGTTTATGTTATGATGCGTTAATCTCCGTAAATCGAAAGATAGAGATTGATAGGCGAATTCATCTACGAAAGTAGGAATTCATACGTTTGATAGGTGAAACCACAACTTTGTTTAAATCGTTAAGATAATCTAGGGAAGAATTAAAGGGTTGCGGGACGGTGGATCATCTGTTGTTCTATGTTTAATTGCTTGAATCATTATCATGTTAGTTAGTTTTACTATTTTTCTTAGAATAGATTTTATTTATTTTGGTTCGCAATTATCTTCCATGGCTTTGGATTAACAATCCTCTGTCCAGTTACTTTTCCGTTTTAGTTTAGGTTTAGGTTTAGTTAATAAAGAAGAATTAATTAGATTAGATTCAATATCCTTTTCCTCGAGGATCGATACCCGTGCATTTATCCAACTTTACTAGCAACTACCCGGTATTCGGCCGGTTAGGAGGTAGTTTTGCATGGTAGTATAGGTTTTATAAATTTTCTTTTGTTTTAATGATGCAAAATCTCCCCAACAAAAGTGGCGCCGTTGCCGGGAATAGGTGTCATGTTGAATCTAGTTTTGTTAGTTCTCGATTTTGTTACGCTTTTATTTTTGTTTTTAATAAAAGTAGCGTATACCAAGTTGAGAGTTTTTATTTTGCCGTGTTTCGATGACCGTTAGGTTAAGAATGGGCAAAAGTTTTTACTCAACTTGTTTTACGTGAAGTTTATATGTTTATGTGTTACCTAGTCTAACCCCTGTGTTTAATTTGATAAGGCCTTTGTCTTTGTGATCTCGTGTTTCTTTGTGTTGTGTTCATAAGTATTTAGGGTTTTGCTGTGTTTTTTCCCGCCGCTCATGGCATTCTTGTTGTATGGACGAAGTACTTACGTTGGGCGCCCGTCCCGCTTCTTCATCTGCAGTGAACGAAGCGTTAGGAAGTATTGGGCGCCGTCCGTTCAAATATTTTCAATCCTGCTCGATTTAGAGACCGCACGAGCGTCTATACTTTACGAACGCCCGTCCGGTCGGTTTTCAAAAGCGACGGCGTCACGCAGGTGGAAACGCCCGTCGAGCTCGAACGCTAAGTGAACGTTCGTCCGGAGTTCATCCAGGTTCTAAATTTCTTGATTTTATTTTCAATGCTTTTATTTGATGTGGATTTTTCATTCGAGCTTACGTGGGCTAATTGATTTTTACATAGATGCCCTGAACTTATATGTTTTTACCTTTCCATCTATGAATCCATGTTAGATAATTGATCAATTCCTTATATATGATTCATCTAGGCATGTTATAGTAGTTGATCGGTTTCTCGTAAGCTATAATTGTTCTTATGGTTAATTAGTAGCTAATGTCGGTTCCCGTATGCTACATACCGCTCCGATGAATCTTTTAAGCTTTTAAGACTTACGTGCTTCCTTTGTTTTTATAGTTCATATGGGTAGCTACTCGCCGGTTTTCCGTATGCTACGCCCTTTCTCCATATGAGTTATACATTTAGAGAGAGATGATCGTTGGTTTCCATAAGTCTATCACTTTCGATAAGTCTTAAGGCGCGTCGGCACTAGTAGTGACAAAGACTGCATGCTTATCGTAACTCCGTCATTATGTGGTGAGACGTTTATATATATGTCGTGTTGCATATAGTGGGCTAGTTTTCTTTCTTTTATTTTATTTTCTTTTTTTGCATATCATTTAAATGCATTTCATTTAGTTGCATTTCATATAGTTGCATTGTTTTTCTATTTTTCCTTTTATTTTTCTTAAGTGTGGTAACTGTCGGTTTCCGTAATACTACCTCGTTTTTATTTTATTTTTAGGATTTTTCACGTAGATTGCATTGTAATGCATTTTCATATAGTTGCACCTAGCCCTACTATTTGTAATATTCCATGTATATGTCCATCTTTATATGAGCTTAATCTAAAAATTCTCTAGACTTCCTTTCCTGTGCTTTATATGTTATCTTCCCCCTATCCCCGAGGTATTTCATGTTTGTCAAGTGTGCGGGGTATTTGCATTAGCTATTGTGAGTTTTCGGATGATATCGGTTTTCCGGTGGATGGTCCACGATCTCTGAGTTCGTCGGGAATTTTTGATTTGGTTCAAACACTTCCGAATAGCTCCTTCGGCATACAATCACCTAAGTTTTCTTTTTTTTTCATTCGCACAACTTGAGGACAAGTTGCAATTTAAGTGTGGGGAGGGATGGTTTATGTGTATCTACTTTCATTTGCTCATATTAGTTATAATTTTCTATGAAAAGTACAAAATTTTGTTTCGTCCCGAGTAACATTTCAATTGCATGCTAGTTTTATAATCTGGCACCCTTTAGTTGTTATCAGTAGTCATATCATGTTCTGAGAATAGGTTTAGTAAGTCGATACTCACTTGAACTTCATTTCACGAACCTATTAGATGAAGAGCCAAATATAGAATAGTTTCCGGTTAGTTAAAGGAAAGTTAATTCTTGATACAGATAACACTTATTTAGCATTAATGAAAGTTAAGAACTAGTGCTATATTCACAGTTAAAATCTCAGTACCTTAGTGTTCTTGAGAACTTTGAGAGTCTTGAATGTGTTAGAAATAATATTTGACCGCGAGTTTCCGAAGAGTTTGAAAAATATATATATATATCTATAAATAGAAATAAATGAATAGAATTTCTTTGCGGGAATTTTGTTTATAACTATCACCTCGAGTCCATTTGGATACTGCCCCAATTGGGAGTGTGGTTTACCTTGGACAATAGAGGATTGAGTGATCTCGTGGTGACTCGCCTCTAATGTAGGGGAGTGTGTTATACTTTTGAGACGCGACGATAGGAAATATAAAATATACGTTTTTTTTGGAATTCTAAGTCAAGTTGATCTAAACCCAGTAGAGACCCAAAAGGTATTTTCTTGGTACTAAGTAAAGGAATTTAGTTGTGAGTTAGTTACTATGTTCTTGGTAATTAGTTTTTGTTAGGTAAGTGCTGTAGATAGAATGAAGTTTTCGTTTAGTTGACCGGATAACTGTTAGTGCTTGATGTATTATATCAAGAAAGGATCGGTGGAAGTTTAGTAGGTTCTGCACACACATCACCGAGTGAGGTCGATTTGCTGAATACTAGCTTGTCATGATTTTGACTATATCTCGTGTCAGGTTATGTGGATTCTTGATGGTTTGTTGTTGTTTTGTCTTGCTCGGGACGAGCAAGGTTTAAGTGTGGGGGAGTTGTTAAGGGTGATTTTATACGTTTTATAAGGATATATTTTATATAAATATTCCCCATATATGGATGTTTTTCATAGAAATCGAGCCTTATATTGAGATATTGAGTAAATGGTGTTTTTAATAGGTTAATTGCAAAATGTAACGATTTATGTGCTTAAATTGTGATTTTATGTTATTTTGGGATTGTGTTATGCTTTGGTATATTTTCATATATTGTAGATACATATTTTGGCATTCAAGAGGATTAAATGATGAGGTTTTGCATGGAAGAGAAGTGAAATGGAAGGAAGATGGAGATAAAGCTTGGAATGAAGCCTTCAAGCAGCCGAACTTCCAATGCAGTTCTTGATATGATATACACTGATTTGACTCTCGACCTCAAGAGAAGATTTGTAGGGCTTGAAGAGAGGATTCTACAGGATCTTTAATCACTTCATTCCGACTTACGAGGCCCGAGATATGAGCGTTACAAGTTTGGATAATGATGCTGTGGTATTGGAAAATCCCGAAAATACTCGGATACGACGGGCTAGTCAAAAGGCGTTTTAAGAAGTGTACTTAATGAAAGTTGTAGAGTTTTCCGAGAGCTTAATTATGAAATTCGGATCATAATTTTTGGAGGTCTACAACTCAAGATATGAATTTTAGAAGTTTAGATCAAGGCCCAGGGAGCTAATTCACATACAGAGAGTTCACCAGTGCCTCAAACGAACGTCCAGTCGTCCGTTCACCACCGCCATCGAGCAGCCGCCTCTCTTTTCCTATATATATGCACGCATGCAACCCTAATTGACATCCCATTCCACAAAAATATTTCAGCCGCAAATTAGCAAACAAAGCGGCCGGCAACTTGGCTCTATAGCGGGTCACCCGAGCCTTGTGCTCGGGTGATCCGGGGTTAGATTAGGTGTTTATTTTATGTCGTTTCTTCTCTTCTTTGGTTCGATCATGGTGTTGGTTTGAAGATGATCAAACTGGAGCAGCCATGTGAGATTTTTCAACTTTCTCTTATTTCCTTTCTTTGGATATTTTATGGATGAGTTTAATTTAAAGATTGTATTTTTCCTATGTTTATTTGTGTATTGCATTTATATCGAAAGATGTGCATGTTTGATGTTTACCGTAGGACGAAAGTCGGTGTAAACGCGAGATCACCATAGGAAAGATTAGACGTTTTGATCTATGTCAAGCGAAAGTTGATAGGTTGAATGTCTAGGTTGTTAGATCTAATAAATCTTGCACCTTGGTTTATGTTATGATGCGTTAATCTCCGTAAATCGAAAGATAGAGATTGATAGGCGAATTCATCTACGAAAGTAGGAATTCATACGTTTGATAGGTGAAACCACAACTTTGTTTAAATCGTTAAGATAATCTAGGGAGAATTAAAGGGTTGCGGGACGGTGGATCATCGGTTGTTCTATGTTTAATTGCTTGAATCATTATCATGTTAGTTAGTTTTACTATTTTTCTTAGAATAGATTTTATTTATTTTGGTTATAATTATCTTCCCGGCTTTGGATTAACAATCCTCTGTCGATTACTTTTCCGCTTTAGTTTAGGTTTAGGTTTAGTTAATAAAGAAGAATTAATTAGATTAGATTCAATATCCTTTTCCTCGAGGATCGATACCGTGCATTTATCCAACTTTACTAGCAACTACCCGGTATTCGGCCGGTTAGGAGGTAGTTTTGCATGGTAGTATAGGTTTTATAAATTTTCTTTTGTTTTAATGATGCAAAATCTCCCAACACACGTGACGTTTGGATGGGTTCAAATTTTGACCAAGAAAGCTCATACAAGACAAACTGGCGTTTAGGCACCCCAGACGGGCGTTTGCCCTCAAGACATGATCCATCAACCGAGCATTCCAGGCAAGTAAACGCTGGTTCACTGAAGACGAAACCCTAATATCATCACGATTTCCAGGCCATACGAGCGTTCACTATGACTCAAACGCTCGTCCGGCACCGACATCAGCAGATTTTAACCTAGCACTATAAATACGCAGCTCATTCAGCCCCTTCATATAATATACCGACTTTAGACATATTTGGGGCGATTTTGGTGCGGTTTTAGTGTAGGTTGATCATCCTTTGATCCTTTGATCCCATAGATAACACCCTTTGATTCTACACACTTTTTATAGCTTAGATTTACGTTTCAAGATCAAAGATTTGGCTTTTTGGTGCAATTATTTCTTCATACTTTTATGGATCTGATTTTCAGGAATTTTATGGTAAGGGCTTATCTTTTATTTATTTTCTTTATTTTAATTTCCGCTCTTTATTCCGTTATCAGTATAATCATGAGTGGCTAATCCCGTTGTGTAGCCGAATTATGTGAAAGCGAGTGAAAACCCTAAGGGGGAATGAGATTGGGAATTGTGTAGTGTGTAATTTAATGTTTTAACGATTAATCCATGCCCTAAAACTGATTATAACATCTTTGAATTAGTTTGATCACCTAGTTCACTGTCACACACATCGAACTTATAGATGCATTTTGCGGTGAGATGTGGGAAAATGGGTTTTTAGGATGGATCGCGTAGATTCGGCCTAGTTGTTAGGACCGTTTCCAATACAGAGGTTTGTCATCGTTGTGCGAGCAACTCTAGAACTTAATCATGTTAGGATAATCGGTTTTCTAAAGGGATAGTCGGTTAGCTGGTGGTTAGATCGAGTTGTTCAGTCTAATCACTAGAATTAGGAGTTGGCACCCGTGGATGTCGTTAAACTACTTAGGATAGGTAGGTCGGTTAAGACACACACCCTGTCAAGTCCTTCCTTAGGGGTAAAAGTAGCTCGTGGGATCATAGTTCGGCTATACCTTTTAATATCTAGAAGTAAAACCGTTAGTATAATCTTTATTTCTGCACTAGCATAATACCTTCCACCATATTTAGGCCTGAACTAAGTTCTACGTCAACTTTTATACTTAGACATTACTCCATGTGGATTCGACCTTGTGACCACTATACTCCCGTTGACCCGATACTCTGTCGGTGAAAGTTAGCGGTTAAGTATTTTGCTATCACTGTGTCATATATATCTCATTATCCACCTGACCATATAGGAAAGTAGGCTTCACATATAATTGCTCAAGTTCCAGATCCTGTTGTGCCACCAATGCTAGTAACACCCTGTTTGAAGTGTGTCTAACCACTGGTGAAAATATGTCATCAAAGTCAACCCCTTCCTTTTGACTGAATCCTCTTGCAACCAAACGTGCCTTATACTTGACCCCTTCTGCCTTAGTTATTCCTTCATTTTTCTTGAAAATCCATTTACAAGTCACAACACCCTTGTCAGTAAGTTGTTTGACCAATTCCCAAGTCAGATTCTTCAACAATGACTCCATTTCATCTCCCATGCAGTATGCCACTGGGATGCTTCTGTACATGTCACTACTTCCCTGTAAGTAGTAGGTTCAGCAACCTCTATCTCTTCTGCAACTTGGAGTGCATATCCAGCTAAATCATCATACCCATATCTCCTTGGAGGTATCCTAACATTAGATCTTCTAGGCTTGCTGGCAGCTAGACTCTACTGATTAATATTTGTATGATGCCCTACTGAGGTCTCAGTAGGCTGGTTTGGATTAGATTCTGGTTCATTATCCAGATCAGTATAATGTTGATTTGGATCCACTGATTGTTGCATATCAATTGACTCTACCTGAAGCTCCACCTGTTTATCAACACTATCAGATTCATCACTGGTTTCAGATTTAATAGACCTCCCCACTGATGAGTTTAACATAGAATTTTCATCAAACACAACATCCCTGCTGAGGATTACTCTGGACTCTGTTGATGGCCAAATTATATATCCCTTCACTCCATCACCATACCCCACAAACACTCCCTTCTTGGCTCTAGGCTCCAACTTCCCTTCACTAACATGATAGTAAGCTGCACTTCCAAAAACCCTTAAAACTAAGTAGTCAGCAAGTATGCCTGACCACATCTCAAATGGTGTCTTGAGATTGATCCTTGTGTGAGGACTCCTGTTGATTAAGTAGCAAGTTGTTTTTACAGCCTCTGCCCAAAATCTTCTTGATAAACCAGCTTGAGAAAGCATACATCTTGCCCTCTCCAATAGAGTTTGATTCATCCATTCAGCTACACCATTCTGCTGAGGCGTTTTCCTTACAGTATGATGTCTGGCAATACCCTCAGCTGCACATAATGAATCAAAATCCTTCCAGCAGAATTCCAGACCATTATCTGTACGAAGCTTCTTGATTTTCTTTCCTAACTGATTCTCCACTAGGGCCTTCCACTGCTTGAAGTTTCTGAATGCATCACTTTTATTCTTCATCATCGCCACCCAAGTCATCCTTGAATAGTCATCTATGAATGACACAAAATATCTGTGACCACCCAATGACTCAACTTTTGATGGACCCCAGCAGTCTGAATGGAAATAATCAAGTGATGCCTTTGTGTTGTGCAACCCTGCTGAGAACTTACTTCTATGCAACTTCTTAAACACACAATGTCACAAAAGTGCAGATTCCTGACCTTATATCCCCCAAGAAAACCTCACAAGAAAGGATCTCAGATACCTTTTCACCCATGTGACGTAGTCTCACGTGCCCACCAAGTCTCTTTGAGATCGGTGAATCAGCTGAGGACGCCTTGAAGCAAGCGAGTGCGATCTGATGAGATCCTTGTAATATATACAAGGTTCCTCTCTTGATGCCTTTAAGGACTACAATCGAATCTTTGAAGACATTCAATTTGCCTACCTTCACCCTTGAAATTGAACCCTTTGCTATCCAGTAGACTGAGAGATACCAAATTCTTGGTCATCTGTGGAACATGTCTTACATCTTTCAGTGTACAGAATTTACCATCCTTTGTCCTTAACTTTACTGAGCCAATTCCCACAACTTTGCAAACCTTGCTGTTGGCCATATAGATTTGACCACCATCCATCTGCTCATAAGTGAAAAACCACTCCATGTTTGGACAAATATGATAGGATGCTCCAGAATCAAGTATCTACACATCATTATGGTGTGTAGAATCCCCTGCAACTAGAACCAGATCCTCATCAGATTGCTCATTATCCAAGGCTATTATGCCAGAATTGCCTTCCTGCTGTTTCTTCTTCCTTGGACATTTGGACTTTCAATGTCACTGCTCCTTGTAATAATTACAGACATCAGTAGACTTAGGACCTTTGGACCCGAACTTCTTTTTCTTCTTCTGTCCATATCATTTTCCACTATTGTTGCTGGCTACTAGCCCAACAGCCTGACTGTCTGTCCCAGCAGCCTTGTGTCTCCGCTCCCTGGCATGTAAGGCAGACCTTACATCCTCTAAAGCTACTGTATCCTTCCCAACTATGAAATAGTGCACAAAGTTTTCATATGATGTCGGTAATGACACCAACAGGATTAAGGCTGCATCTTCATCTTCAATTTTAACATCAATATTCATTGAATAAAGTAATATTGTGTTCAGCTGGTCAAGATGGTCCCTCAGTGGACTCCCTTCATGCATCTTCAAACTTTTCATCAACAACTTGTTGGTCAGTGACTTGGTCATATACAGGCTTTCAAGCTTCTTCCACAACTTGGTGCGGTGTCTTTCTCAAAGAACCTCGGTGATAACATCATCGATATACACAACATGATGGTTGAATGTGCTTTCTCTTCGTGACTAGCAAAATCATTGCACACTGTATTTGGTTCATTAGATAAAGGACTTCGCAAACCCTGTTGTTTCAACAGTGCACGCATCTTGATTTGCCACAGAGCAAAACTGTTCCTTCCTGTAAATTTATCGATTTTCACGTTAACTGCTGACATCTTTTCTTGCTAAAGATCACAACTTTATCACATATCCTAGCACCTTGTTGAAGGTCTTGGTAAAGATGAAGTTGATCGTACAGATTGTTTTCTCCAGAACCTCTCTTTAATACCACTTGTTATGATGGATGGAGATAACTTCAGATACAAGAAATAGAAACAGATGCAATCAGACGTAAATAATCAAAGGAGATAACAGAAAAATAAGAAGAACATAGATTTAACGTGGAAACCCCTCTCAAAGTGAGAGAGATAAAAAAACCACGGGCAGAAAAGAGATCTTGATCATTATGCACTGAAGTTCTGATTTCACACATCTGAGACAATGCAACAAAGAATCAGTATTTATAGTCACAAATCCCAAACCCAGCCGTCAAGGAATCTTTGTCTGACGATACACCATAAATACCCCTACACGTGTCCTCCTTTAAATGACACTGCATACAATTACATAATGTGACGCGTGGGACCTGCTGTATTCCAGTACTCAGCAGACTTCACTCTGCTGGCAAAAGCTTCAGTAGACTCCATCCTACTGATGCACAGAATTGGATATACTTCTCAGTTGTCCATCACACAGCTGAGTCTTCATATTGGTTCCACCAGATGTAGAGTTTAAGTCACTTTACTGACAGGTAGGAAGGTAAAGTTTGGAGCAACTTTATTTGAAACTTTGATAGAATTGAGAAGAAATGAGTGAATCTCACTTCATCTATTAGGCGGAGGGTGGGTGGTGGAAATAATATAAAATTTTGCAATGATGTTTGGGTAGGAGAAGAGACGTTCAAGTGGCGTGTCCTGAGACTTTACAATCTTGCCCAAGAAAAAAATTGTTTGGTAAAAGACCGTAAAAAACTATGTGGTGATATGTGGGAATGAGAGTGAGATTGGAGGGGAGGGATTAGGGGAAGGGAATTAGGTGGACTTGTAGATTTTTATGTCTCCCTCCTAGATCTTTTCCTTAATGCATGCCAACATGATGCTCCTTCTTGGAGCCTCAATCCACGAGGTTCAATTCCTTTACAGTTGCTTTCCTAGAGAAAATATTGCTTCAAGTTGAAGGCTCATCTTTTGCAAATTATGCCCCTCCATGCCGTTGGAATAATTTTGTACTTGTCCAAGGTGAACATTCTTTATTAGAGGGCTACAAGATGGAGGCTTTCTACACTTTTGAACCTCTCATTTAGAAGCATAAGTCTCAATAGTCTACTTTGTCCATCATGCTCGTCAGATACAGTAGATGAAAATCCTTTTTTTTTTCTATAATGCTCCTTTGCTCTTAACATTTGGGATAAATTTTCATCTTGGGGACGGGTTCAACACTCCCCACCTTTGGATTGATGATCATTTCACCACTACATTCCTCTGCATGTAAAAGAAAGAAAAAAAACATGTCCAAGATATGGGACGCCACAAGAAAAATAACATGTTGGAGCTTAGGGAAAAAAAAAATGAACACTCTTATCTTTAATTCGAAGACCGTGTCAGTGGAAGATTTATTCGCTGAGATTCAAACACTTATCTTTCCTTGGATTAATGTTAGATGCAAAAAGTTGACACTGGATTAATAGGAGTACAGTTTTGATTAGTTACTTCAAGCCACTTGAAACAGATTTGCCGATATAGTGCTTCATCAAGGTTATCTGATTGATTTACCTTTTGAAACCAAAAGAAGTGAGATAAGCACCATCAATCAGGTAATTCAGCCAGTGTATTGAAAAAGCTCTTTATACACTTTTTTCCCCTGGGAGAATCGACAGTTTTACAATGTGCATGATCGTATTGCATTTTATTTGCGTTGAAGATGTACCCGGCCGGGTACCATCTGAGACTGGGAAATGCCGGGATTTTCAGTGATATACCATCAATTTCTGGAACAATTTGTGAGCATACCACCCAAGGCAAAAAAAAAAAAAACAATTTTGGTTCGTGATTTTTTCCCATTTTTTTTAACAAATGCTGCACGATCTTAAGGTCCTCAAATCACTATTGGGTTCTTCCCACCATTAGGGTTTAGTTTGGTTTCAAAAACACCTAAAACGCGAAAATGGGAGTGGTATTTCAACAAGAGAGTGGTATGCCTGAAATTGCCTTGTCTCAATAGTGGTAGATCGACAAAGCTCCCGGGAAATGCCCCGGCCGGGTACCATCTGAGACTGAGAGTAGTTTGCATTTTATGCAGGGTGTTCTCCTTTTTCCAAACTTTAATTGCTCGGATTTACTTTTCAAATTTGAGGATACTTGAAGCTTATAGATATATATTTCCAAAAAGTCAGAAAGCAATGAGATGAGAAAAATCCTGCGTCTTTTATATATGCTTCTCTCATGTTCATGTTACTGATGTTTTCGAGCCCGTGCAGGCACTTAGTAATGGTGAGTGAAGGCTTTTAAATGAATTTCTTCTTCGTTACTACAGCCAAGCAACGAGCTACTATAGTTGAATGGGTGAACAGCTTTCTTCCTCATCAGAGTTTGCCAATCCATGCTTCAGATGAGGAATTACGCACATTTTTGTTCGATGGAACGATATTGTGTCAAATACTATACAAGTTAAAACCAGGTTCTGTGACAGAGGTAATTATTTTTATTTTTTTTCCCTCATTCTTGATAGAATATTGCTCTGTAGATCTTACAATTTAAAACCAGGTTCTGGTTAGTTATATATTGCGTTCTTTGGCATCAATTTGATATCTTTAATTAATATTGTCTGAAATGCATGCTTAATTAGCCGCTTGACCCAACCTTGAGTTTGAGCTTAATTCGTTGGTAAACACCCCACGTTTTCTTACTGTACGTTCGGGTTGATCTTAAATTTGTAGGCGAGAAATTCAGAGGCGTTGAGGGTTAATGTGGCTTTTGACAGATGCAGTTAATAATCTTTTTTTTCTTTTTTTTCTTAAACTATTCTTCCACTTCTCAAGTTTCATCTCAAATCTTTGGAATGCTCAAATAAGTAATTAATGTGTCGATATCAAAAGAGAGATCTATCCTACACTCTGCTTGTAGCTAGGGAGCTCAATTGTGGGTACTGTAGCTCTTTTTTTTTTTTTTTTCAAAATACCACTATTTAGCATGCGAATGTTGAATTTCTGATTCAATTGTCAAAATACCGTTTTACGCTTTTCGTTTTAGGTGTTTTTGGAACCAAACTAAACCGTCACTGGGAAGGGGAAAATTGCAAACCAAAATCGTTTGTTTTTGCTTTGGGTGGTATATTGACAAATATACCACAGAATGGATGGTACTCCTAAAAAAATCCCCTTTTTTTTTATGTGTTTAAGTACTTGTATATATAGTGTTTTCTTCTGTACGTAGCCAACTGACCTCGCTCCATTCAGAGTATGTAATTTTTTCTTACATTGCCCAAGTTAAGGAATAACTAGATGAGGAATTAGAATATAGCATTAAATTTCTTGATCAAAACAAATAACACCATCAGAGTACATGATATATATATAGCCTTACATAATTAATTATTTGTCTATGCCCTTTATGAAAATGTTGATGACAAGAATATGGAGCACCAAAACAATATTTATTTCATCATATAGATATAGGAAAAATGAGTTTTAATATAATATGGATTAATTATTTTTGAAGGAATTTCTTGAACCAATATGCAGAGTACTTGGGATATCTTTTCAAACCCTCTGTAAAATCAACATAATAGAGCCCAAAACGTAGAGTGAAGCCAGCATCCCATTCATAATCATCAAGAAAAGACCATGCAAAGTATCCCTTCACATTTGCTCCCTCCCTGCAGTTATACAACAACATTAATTGCCATTTTTAGCTACTGAATAATTACTCTTTTTACATGAGAAAAACAAAAGAGTAATATTACTATCACGACCACTCTGACACAAGAATTGTTACAGTGTGATTTGCTAGGGTTATGTCTTTGAGGTTGGGTCAGAGAGTTCAATACATTTTATCAACTTCTGTTAGCCAAAAAAAAAAAAGGTATACAAACACTATTTACAAACAAAATCAGTGAGGCATAACCCTCAATATGCATCATTCACAAAACTCTAGGGCGGGGTAGTTATATAGGTTGAACGGATATTGATACTTGGGTACGGATATGTGATGTCAGATGTGAGATTTTCTACAAATATAGGATACGAGTACGTGTGTAATTGGTTTCCTTCATTTTTTTTGGTAGTATTCCACCGTTCTGGTCAACTTTTCATTGATTATCAGACGATATTTACTGGTTTTAAACATGATTCTTCATTTTTCACATACCAGAGTTATAAATATGCAAATATGAATTTCGTATCTATCTTTTGAAAATTACAAATTCGTCTTTAAGTGTATATCTTAAAGTATCCAGCAAGTATCGATTTCCGATACGTATCAAATACGAAACACGATACAAGACAAAAGTATATGTGCATAGGTTGTGGGCTGGGCCCTTCAGGTCGGAGCCCAATCTTTTTTTTTATTAATAAAAATGATTTTTTTTTTTTTTTTTTTTTTTGGTTGGAAATAAATAATGTTAGTTTGATGGTATTAGTTAGTAGTTGGCTTCATATATTGCTCAAGTATGGGTACATACACATGCAATAATTGAAGACTTACTTAATTGCTTTTCCAAGATACCATAAATGGCTTTTGTGATATTTTATCCTCACGATGTCTTTTATAGCTTCTTGTCTTGGCAATGTTTTGTTACTTTCCTCAGCATACCCTACAAAAAAATTAGTGTTAAGAATGTAATAACACGTTAATTATAAATCTTTCATATAATTTTTTTGCTATAAAAATTACCATTTTCTGTAATGTAAACTGGTGGATTTTTGTACTTGTCTTTAATGTACAACATAAGACTTCGAATTCCTTCTGGGCAAATGAAAAGCCAGTCTAATCCAGTCTACAATAGTAATTAAATATCAATAGTTAGAATACAGTAATTATATATTAAACCCTCTATCCTAAATTATAATTCCTTTTAAAGGTTTACACAATTTAAGAAATTGAAAAATTCCTCAAAAGGAAAAAAAAAAGTGAAAAAAAATAAGGCGATAGTTGTAAAGTACTACCTCCGTCCCATAAAAAGTGTCAACATTTGAAATAAGTTTTGTCCCATAAAAAGTGTCCATTTAGAAAACCAATACACAATTTAATGCTATTTTTCCAAACATACCCCTAGCCTAACATTTACTGTTGTATATTCATTTCATATTCTAAAACAAACATTAATTATAAGATAGGGGTATATATGTCTATTGCTACTAAAACACAATACATTAATTGTGTTTCTTAATCTGCGTAAATAGTAAAATATGGACACTTTTTATGAGACGGATGTAGTAATAAAAAATTTTGAATTGATATATAGTAAAATGAAGAGAAAGAGTATAAAAAACAACAATATTATAGGGTAAAACAATAAAATAAAACTTATATTTCGGGATGAAGAGAGTAAACTAAATAAAAATGTAGACGTGGGTAGTAGTATACCGGTGTGCCAATAGGGACTCCATTTTTGTAAGCTGGATCAGAAGAAAATAAAAATAGATTGATGAGTTTCAAAATAAATAAGTAAATAAATAACATAAAAATGGAGAAAATTATAAGCTCTTAGGAATTTAATTTGGATTTTAACTTACTTGTTGATTCAACATGACTATCAGTCATGTAGCTAAGATTAACTCTGTTATAAGATAACAAAGGTGCTGCATAATTGGAAGTATAATAATTTAATCCCAAGAAATCAATTGAACTTGTGAGTAATTTTGATTGAGCTTCTGTGAATTTTGGTAGTCTCTCTCCCACTAATTCTCTCATGCTTTCTGGATAATCTCCATATATAATTGGATGCAAAAACCTACACAACAATTTTAAATAAATGTTTGTAACTTATGAAAATGTTACATAATTAATTGTAAAAAAAATTGATAAATAATTTACCATCCAAGCATGAAATCAAGTGCTGTGTAGGGAGCTTTAAGACCTTGAGGGGTATCAAGTTTTGCTAAAAACCAATGGGTTGCATATGTGATTCCTATCTCTCCCTTTTGATATTTCTGCAAAATAAATTCATCTCAATTAATTGACCCGTGATTGTGATATCCGATATTGAAAAAGCTGAAAAAACATTATCAAAATATATTATTTCAGATTAGGATATTACTGAATTCATTATAGCTTAAGTAACACGGTGTAACCCGAATTCTTATGGTCTCAGAGTCAAAACTATGAGAATTCATTTAATTTGACGAAATGAAGTACAGTGGTCTATTTATCATTCCTTCCATTCTTTGGGTATTAGTATAATGTAACGTACGAAAATTAAATATCATTTTAATGAAATGGAAAAAAAATACAAATTTAATTAGCTCGGGAAATGAAGGGAATAACATGGAACGAAAGTTGACAAAATACAGCACCCTGCACCCTTATCATTCACACCCCACCCAACCACATCTCCATCCTTAATTAACCCACCTTAATTACGTACCTTTACATTACCATGCATCATACCCTACATCATCCCTACATACACCTTATCCCTCACCTTACCTCACCATATGGCACCCCACCATATGACGGAACCAGAAATATATCGATCTTTGGGTGGACTAACTATGTATTGCCAGGTGAGCTGCTTAAGATAACTGACTGTGTTGATATAGGTTTTTTTGGTGTAACGAAAAATAACAACTGGGAGGGTTTAGCCCCCTACTTGGCTACGTCCTTGAACCTATCCCCCGTATTATGCACATCAACCTCACCTCACCCTCATATGCCACCTAACCCGGCCCCAATCTCACTCTCACCCTGTCTTATTTCGCCCAGCACATTTACCCCATCCTTCCACCCCACACTCATCGTAGTCTTACCTACCATACCATACTAAAGAGAGCATATTGATTACATGTCTTTGTGCATTTTCTTTTGTCTAAGTTGCAATGTAACTTTACTTGCCTAAGGACAAGTTTTAGAGTTTACTTTTTGTTTTACATATTAGGCGACATATACAACTATAAAGTAAGCTTACTTTTAAAAATCTAAACCTATTTGACGAGAGGAATCACACGAGGGGATCTAGCTAGAACCCTAACCTGAAACTTGTCCTTGTAACTTTTAGCAGCAGCTGCATGAGCAAGAAGCAAATGGTGTGCAACAATGTATCCCTCAGTCGCAGAGTTGCCGGCGGTGCAATTTCCGGCGTAACTCGAACACCGACCCGGTGCATAGGTTCCTCTAACGTAACCCGACATTGTAAATGATATTGGCTCATTCATAGTAATCCAATGTTTCACTCTATCTCCAAATAACTTGAAACATAAATCTGCATATTCTTGAAAATCTCTTCTGCAAAACGGCAATGGGTATTACACATATAGTAATCAAATAATATCCTTTTTTTTAGTTAAATATCAACTTACACAATGTTGGGGTGTAACCATCCTCCATATTCGTCCTCAAGGGTTTGGGGTGAATCCCAATGGAAAATTGTGACAAATGGTTTTAACCCTACATTTTAAATGAATCAATTAATGATTACTTAATCAATAGATTGAACAAAAACAATAGTACTAAATGCACATCAAATACTACTACTACTACACTCCTTCCGTTTTTTTAACTGCCACATTTGATATAATTTTTTAGAAGAACCTGATCACTTTTTAGCTTAAAGTTAATCATATTTTGAATGAATCTGGACACCAAATGTGACAATTAAAAAAAGAAAGGGAGTATAATTTAGGTAAGTTCAATAAATAAATATTGCTTGTAATTACCTTGTGCAATGGCTTCATTTATGACAGAGTTGTAGAATGCTAGACCTTCTTTACTCACTCCATTAATTATCTTTCCACCTACAACAGTAAGGGCAAGTTATTAGCTCTTCATGAGATTAATATATACATATATACATACATACATACATAAGAATATATACATATATATATATATACATATATATATATATATATATATATATATATATATATAACATCCAGGCTGGTTTTTGAATAATACCTGGCAAAATTCTAGTCCACGAGAGAGAAAACCTATAGGCATCCATTCCCATGTCTTTGAGCAATTTAATATCATCCTGAAATGCATTTTAATATTAGAAATCAAAACTTAGAGAGTATTTGCATCAAATACTCTTAACGAGGTTTTTTTATTTTATATTTTTAAATAATATACTTTTTATTTTACAAAATTTTCGCCTAAGATAAAATACATCAGAATGTCTATTTTACTGAATCTGGATGAATATGGTAAGTATAAAGGAAACATCACATATCTGGATAAATGCGTAGTTATAAAGAAAATTTAAAGAATAAGTATTTTACCGTAAAAAGTATTGCTTCAGTGTTTTTTTTCCTTCATATATTTGAATATTAAAATTTCTAAAAGACAAATTTAAATTTTCTTACAGATGATCATTGTTTCACTCGATGTAACACCAGTGACGGACTCATAAATTTTTTTCAGTGGAGGCCAAATTCAAAAAAAAATCAGTGGGGCCAAAATCAAAAAAGAATTTGAAAAAAGATGCAAGTGCTAAGTTTCAAACCCGTGACATTAGGATATCTATGAAAATCTCTGTAGGTTGAACAAAATTGATTATTACATTATTAATTGTCTGAAATAATATATATATACACAATTTCAATCTTATTAGAGGGGTATATTAGTAATTTCGTCTGGAAATTTGAATGGAATTCCATGCACTTTCTACTATCTTTGGTCCGCCCGCCTGTGTGACACAACGTTGTGCCGATATCATTATTAAAATATCTAAAAGACAATAGTATTATTCTTTTCTGACCTTGAACTTGTGGTAGTAATCAATTGCTACGTCTCCCGTAGAACGGTCCCATATTTTCTCTGCAATTATTGAGTTTATTTCACACTTCATGGTTTGGAAATAAAGAGAGACAACAATGCGCAATTTAAAAATAAAGGAAACTTGAAAAAATATGTCTGGTAAAATAAAATTTGAAAAATATATCAGTAAAGTAAATATTTGAAAAATATCTCGCTTTCCGACGCAAGACGAGGCCAGCGCGCGTCTTGGCATGAGTCTTATGAATGACGCGTCTTGCACGCCGCATGAATGACGACGACGCCGCGTGAGTCGAGGCATATTTTTTCCAAACATTTACTTTTCTAGATATTTTTACAAGTTCCCCTTAAATAAAAGCATTTATGACATACTATTTAAATGTAACAAGTTTACGTCATTTAGTTTATAAAAAAGATACTTAATTCACGATCAACGAACGAGTGTAAATGTGTTCGGTTTAATGAATTTGTTGGGTTTTTAGTTTTTTAATTAAAATGTGTGTTCGGATCATTCTACATGTATTTTATGTAAACGAAGGTGAGTAAACGTATTATTTTCCTGTCATGTAGGGAAAATTTTAATGCAGAAAACAACAAAAACGTTACATATTACAGAGATGCATGCATGGTCCGATGATGAATTTTTAAACCATAATTCCCTATTTGTAATTTTCTTGAGGTTTTAAATTTTTGGAAGCCTAGGGTGATATTTATTTTCATATGTGTTGGACTTGGATCCCTCACATCGAATTCGTCATACATAGGTTTTAAGGATGCATAATTACGCTTCGACTACGTCTTTTGATATAAATAGAGGTTACGTGATACAAAGACTATACTGAATATTTTCACTGATTCATAAATAAAATGTCTCAGTTATTAATATTTGCCATTTTTAATCTATAATTTATGACCTGGATGTTGATGAGTAAAAGTATCCCAAATGCTAGGTCCCCTTCCTCCTTCTTTTGCTCCTCCTTCAATCTATCATGTTCAAGAAAGAACGCAACAAAGCATAAGAAGAGGTGTCAATATGAAAAAGATCAGAGATTTACCCTTTTACCCCCTTCGTCCCTTAACACGGCATGTGTTGTGATGATCTATCATAGCAGAGGATTTAGGGTACGCTAAGCCCACTCTGGGAAAAATCTTATGCGAAAATATCCTACATAATTTAGCATAATCCACGAAGATATATATATTTTCATCTAGCCCACCCGATCATTCAAATAAGGTCCATTAGCCCTTTGAATATAAAACGCTGGCCCCACCATTGATCATGACTTTAGATTCGATACCATGTTGAAAATATAAGATTAACCTCAAAACCTTATAAGTTATAAGCCGAGAATCTTAAATAGTGTATGACACATTGTTAAGAGATCATTGTGTTAATCTAAGTTATAAGTTGAGATTAGAGTTATTTGTGATATATGGTGTAAGAAAAAACATTGATAACTCTTCAATGTGATACAAATTCCAAAATATTAACACGGGCAAAGTGTAGGGTGATTTTTCTATAGTGACTCCATATGGAGTGATTGAACTTCCAAGTGATCCTGACTACGCAGCTTTAAATCCAAATGAAAATGATTTATGTCGATTGAATCACCTCATCTTTCTCCACGAGTGGAGTCACTAGGAAATATCATCCCAAAGCGTATGGTTAGCTCTGATACTATATATATATATATATATATATATATATATATATATATATATATATATATATATATATATATATATATATATATATATATATATATATATATATATATATATATACACGCAACGACATATCCAACAAGTAGCTTCAACCTCAAAACCTAGACTATGTGCCAGGTAAGGGAAGCTCATATGGTAATTACAATTGAAAAAAGAAACCCGATAATTGTCCAATATGAAACAGGACGATGAAAAATACGTAACTGAAAATTTAAATTAATTAGGCGAGTTATAAAAAACAAAATATAAACACAACAACATTACCGACAATTAGCTTCAACCTCAAAACTTAGACAATGTGCCAGGTAATTAAGGGAAGCTCGTCTATTAATACAATGTCAAAAGAAAAACGATATTCATCCGATGTGAAACAATACGATGAAAAATACGTAATTGAAAAAGTAATTAATGAGCCGGATTAATCATGGGATTAAAAACCTGATAAGCAGCTGTTGCAGCACCAAATACAAAATCATTAGGAAAATAACTTCTGTTAAATGGTGTTGGATATCTAATTAATGGCACTGGTGCTGCAAAAGTACTGTGGCTAAAAAGACCAAAAAGCACAAGAAATGCAAGGGAAAGAAGGGAATTTAAAGCCATATATATTGTATAATGAATTACTCTATATGGCCTTGCCCTTTTAGCATACTTCACCCATTCTTTATATAGACTTCAGTGTACAACACTTAGCAATATTTTATTGTTTATTTTATTATTTATTATTTTATATTTAGCAACATTAGGTAGGAATGGTGTGAAACATGTGTTATTCAACAATATTGACATACACCATTAATGTGATGCCATGTGATACCTCATCCCCTAACTTTGTGAAAATTTATCTTTAGTAAGGACAGATCAAGGAGATTAATTTAGTAAGGGCACCGATTAAAACTGAAGAGGCCATTGGACATATATAGGCGGATGCACGTTACCCTAATTAATTAATTGGGGTCTATGCATCCCGTTAAAAATAAGAAACTTACATTTTATTTATAGAAAAATATTTTGGATCTAGTGAAAAAAAAAAAAGTATAGTATTTACTTTGAAAAAGATTTACGGACCCCACTGAATAAAATTCCTGGATCTGTCATTGCCATTGGAGGCACTAATGTCAACAGATAAAAAATCTGAACATTCAGTGGGACACGTGCCCCCTCCCTCATGCACTTAGATTTTTGTTATATAACCCTAATCACGAGGTCTTTACTCTCTATCCTACTGAAATGAATGGAAATGTTATTTATGTAACCTAATTCTTTCGAATCATGAGTTATTTATTATACCAAAGAACTAAAAAAGTATCCCATTTACTGATTCAAACCTCCGCACTCCAGATTAAGGTTCGATTCTTTTTTAAAGCACTCAAATTCTTTATCACTGCGCCATGTCCTGCGATGACTCCTCATCAACTTAGATATGCAATGTCACCAAGAGTATGAGCTTTTAACAGATATAATTTAATATGGTATCATAATAGCAGATAATGTGTTTGAATCTTTCAACCAACATTGTCTTCATATTTACATTATGTAAATACTGAGTCTCTTTGAAAACTTTGTTGTGTTCTTTAGGTTTCCTTGTGTGCCCTATATTGGTCCAAAACTATTTTTCATAAGCCCACACTTGGGGCCATTTTAATGTGAAATATGTTTATGTGTAAATTACGTATCGAGATAATTACACTTTTAATCTCTCATAGTTTTATTTTTCAAAATGAACATCTATCTTTCATTATTACAATATATATAAACACCATATGTATGCATTTTTTCTACGATAAAGACCTTATGTTTTATTGTTGCGATAAACATCTTACATAAAATATGTGTTTTATTACAATTATAAAGACAACTAATTGGATGTATATCGTAACAAAACACATACACATCGGTGTTGATTGCAACAATGAAACATTGTGTTGTTTATCGTAATAAAAACACATACATAAGATGTTTATCGTGATAATGAAAGATAAAGACAATTTTGAGAAATTAAAGAAACACGAAAGACTAAAAGTGTAATTAATCCTTACAAATTTGTCTAACGGATTAACTTTTAGGGATATACAGTAATTCCTAAAAAGACTTTCTCTTTTGGCAAAACATAAGTCTACCTCCTAGAGTCTAAAATATAAATCATCCTGGAGTTTTACACACGATTTAAGGAATTGGTTGAATGTCATTAATTTGAAGGTTAATGTCTAAAATACCCTTGACTATCATTAATACAATAGTTGTTAAGTAATGAAAAGTTGTTGAATTCATAATAAATTAGGGTAAGATAGAGAAAGAAAGCGATAAATGTTGCGTTGGTAATGTAGAATGACTTATATGACGAAGACAGAAAAGAAAAGTGTAGGATGAAACATATTATGAATGGGAGGTAGTAAAAATAATTAAAATTTGATGAAACAAATCAAGAACATTGAGAGTTTCAATTTGGTCAATAATCACCAACTAATAAACTTAGTAGATAATGAGTGGAAATAGTATAAAGTGAAAATGGAATAAATAAAATGTGCATAGATTGGCCATGTATTTAAATTTGCCTTAATTATAATGTCCCAACTTGTTATTCTCTCAACTAATTTTCGCCATATATTTCTTCAAAAGAAAATTTTCGCCATAATGATTATTTATTACCTATAACTACAATGTTTAGTAGGCAATAATCATTGTTCTAAGACAAATTAAAATTAGGGGAGTGGACTCGGAATGCCTGCAGGAGGTCACCTGGTTCGATTTTTCTATGGTAGCCATGTTGTTGAAAGAGCTTATGGCTGCCTTCTTACCTCGAGTAATAATGATTTCTGACGTCACGACTTCGACCGAACTACGAACTTTTTTCGGACCAGTGGGTTAGGATCACAGAACTTTAAATAAAAATAAAATAAAATAGGGGAGTGGGAATAAAAAAGGCTAGAAAGTAGTAACAAGAACAATGGAAATAAAAATTGGGTGATAAAGATAAATCCATTATTCCCTGTGCCAAATTCACCGTTCGTTATAGTGGAATAGACCCACATCCACTATCCTACTGTTTCGATGTTTTTCTACGAAAGTGACCTTGAAAAATACATCAGAAAAATATCAAATTAATTAGATGTTAGAATATAGAGGACGAAGAAAGAAAAATATGGTGAAAGAATTACGATCTTTTGATGTTTAAATCAAAATATACGTCTATTTTTGTAAATAAGCATTAGAAAGAATGTCAAATTAATTAGTGAAATTTAAATCGTTCTTTTTACACAAAATTTTTTCCACCAGAATAAATGCCTGTTTTCATATGTGCATTGTCCTTTTTACATTTTCTATTAAAATATTCAAACATTGAATGATCCTCACTTGTTTTTTTTTTTTTTTTTTTTTTTTTTTTTTTTTTTTTTGGGAAAATATATTTATTAATTAATATCTGCAAAACAAGTCGTTAGAACGCCACCAGGGCAAGCTACCCCAAAAAGTCAATACAGAAAAAGGCTAGAAGGTGCGTTAAGGCATTTCTCACGCTTGTGAATAAAAGCAAAATAAGCAGAAATGAAACTTGGTAGGTGTGTCAAACAATCTTGCACTGCATACGATCACCAGGCGGTAAGATCCTTCACCGGTCGCGTGAGGAGACGACGCACATGATAGACAATAACTTTTCACTACCAATTGTTTGATCCCCAAGCGCCCAGCCGTTGATCCTCACTTGTTAGTATAAGGGTGCTTTGCCAATAATCAGTGTTCAAGACAAATTAAAAGTGAACATTTTTTCACACAACAAATTATTCTGACCCAATTCGAGTCAGAAAACGATGATTATTCTGATTCAACTCGAGTCAGAATTTTGAATATTTTCCATACCCAATACCACTCAGAAATATTTTCTGACTAAAATTAAGTCTAGAGAACTTTTAACATTCTGTCTGAAATTCAGTCAGAATCAAAGCATTTACAAATTATTCTGACCCAATGTGAGTCAAAACGATGATTATTCTGATTTAATTTGAGTCATAATTTTGAATGTTTTTCATACCTCATGCCGGTCAGAAAGACTTTCTGACTAAAATTAAATCGAGAATACTTTTAACATTCTGTCTGAATTCGGTCAGAATCAACGAGTGCAAAAAAACATAAATTTGAAGGGTAAATATGGAAAAAAAATTATGTGTGTTTTAAGACATTTAATTGTGTGAAAAGGCATTCACAATTAAAATTACCTCATACAATAAATGAAATGAACAAGGGAATCGGATTGACTTAGTGGTATAAGTTAATGCATTTCCTGATAAGAATTAGAGTTAATTAGATTCTCATATCTGCAATCAATACAATGAAAATCTACTTCCTTGTTCATCATTCATTCATTCATTTCATTTATTTATTTTTTAAATTGGCGTCTAAAGAAGTAGATACTAATATATAGTATGCATATTGTTTGTCTTATGGACTGACCCACATAGGACAGAGAGCATGGCTCCCACACAAATTTCTATGTGAAATTACGAGTATACACATCGAATACTATTCAAAAACCCTATATCATACATAGTAGTATACATATTAAATTTGCATACGGCTTTTTGCGACCTTTTTTGTCGTCCGCCTTTAGCGACGTTTTGTTCGTCGCTGAAGTCTGTCCTTTTTTTTTTTTTTAGGAAATGACGTCGTTCTCAACTTCTAACCCACCACCGCCATCCTCTGCGAATGAGAAATGACGAACGACGAAAGCCCACCGCCCTCGACGAAAGCCCACCGCCTTCTTCTCCAACGCCCGGCCTCCACGTCTAACCTTCCACTATCTTTTTTTCTCACATACGAGCTAAATAGAAGCCTCTGAGTCGGTGATGGACCATTTCTCGCTTCCATTTCCATTGTTGTTCAGGCTAGAGCATTTCTCACTTCCTCCGGTGTTGTTGAATTCAGAGTCTGGTGAGAGCCTGTCTTCTTCGCGAATTTCCTCTTCCTCTGATTTTAATTTACATGGTTTGAAATGTTGCTTCTTCTTATCTTAATCTTAATCTTAATTTTCGAAATTTTTGATTCTGCAGGTTTGTTATTTGGTGGTTGTGTTCTTTGCTTCAGGCTATCCTTTGATTTTAAGGTACAATCTTGCATCTTTGTCTGCTGTTTTTCTTGCTTATCCAACCTTGTTCCAGCAAGATCGTAGCTTTAGATTCTGCTTTCTCGATTTGATGTTTTTTTGGATTGCATAAGCAACCTCGTTCCAGCAAAATGGTAGCTTTAGATTCTGCTTTCTCAATTTCATGTTTTTTTGGATTGCATGTTGTGTGGGGGCCCAATTTTGATTCGATTTGTAGGTCTTCTTGATACTGCTGTGCTTGGTAGCCGTTTATGCAAAACTTCAAGAACACCCGTTACACAGGCATAGCTTTGAACACAACAATAATGGGAGCTCCGGAGAATATGGTTCGTTTACATTCCTTTTTTAGCTTTTGAAAACCAACTGTGATCTATATACTGCCTACCTTGTGTAAACAAGGCTTGTGAGTGCGTGATTTTTTAACCGATTACGTTGTTTTTACTTTCTCTTTTTCCAGAAACTACAAACTTTTGTACTATGCTTGTGTTATTTAAGGTTTTTGTGGACGTGAAGCTTACTTACCTTGGTCTCCTACAGGCTTATCATCTCTTGTTATGCCAGCTGCTGCACTGGGAGCCTTGGGTTATGGATACATGAAGTGGAAGGTACATAATCGTGGGTTGTTTGAGATTTTTCTATTCAAAATTTTATATTCTTTAGATTTATTGCCATTATAATCCCGACTCATGTGAGTGTGTTTTCACCATTCGATTTTTTTGGTCGTTCAATCTTAGGGTATTACATTCTCGATCTTATGTATGTTACGGCGAAGGCAATATGACTTCTCATGTTGCAAACTTGACAAAACATCTAGAGAATGTCTTAGAAGTTGTTCTTTGTAAGTGTAGATTTTTGTCATAGTTGTCTCATTAGTCTTTCGCCCATCACAATCGAATTTTCCACCAAATTCGATTCTTGAAAGACTACTCTGTTTACGAGCTTATTTGTGGTCAATTTGATGCTACATATCGTGTTTTGATGGCATCTTACCATAGCTTCTTGTTGACAAGTCTCCGTAGTAGAATTTAGCACTTTTCGGAATTCTTTCGATTCCTAACGATTCTGATCGTTTACCTAAGGCTCACGATCTCGCATTCATCGCTCATAACTCTGTGGGCCGGTGCGTGTTGAATTGAATGTAGGGAGTTTTGATTGATTTCTCGTGTTTGCGATCCGATTTTCTTGTTGTTTTGGTCGTTTTGGGCGGAGGAGATGAAGATTCCAGAGGAGATCGGTGGGTTGAAGTCATCTCTTGGGAACCAAGAGTCGTCATCTACCATAACTTTCGGTATGTGTTGATTTTGGTGGTTGGAATTGACAAATGTGTTTCATAGACATGATTTATGAATTTGGGGAAAATTGTAAAGTTTGAGTGAATAGTTTTCTTGTATAATAGTAAATCCTTTTCAAGATTCAAGCTATGCCTTAGCATTTCTTTTAAACTTTAAATGTTCCACTTTAAAGGTTTTCTTAATAGTGTGAAAATAGTTATGTTATGTATACTATACAAAGTGATTGTTGTTTGTCCACATTCTTGTACCTTTCTTTGATAAGAGGAATAGCTCCATCAATCATGTTGTATCCTAGAGACTTTTTCAGACAAAATGAGATGGATTTTTTTGGCGCAGATTTGTCGTTTTTTTTTTATTCTGTGTTAATTTGGGACGGAGGAACAAGAAGTAGCATTGAGTTATCCGTCTTTAGAAACCGAAATTTGAGCTTCCAAATGCCAATATGATAAAGAATTTCGAGAATCCTCTAGCCCGTATCTTGTGTTTAATTTCTACTTTCTAGGCGTACGTGTGTTTCTTTTCTTTCTGTCTCGTTTCATGAGTGTATTTCTGAAGCACGTCAATTGAAGTGTTCTTGTTTAATTGAAATCGAGAGCCATGGCTATGCAAGCGGGATTAGGCGTGTCCGAATCCTTGTAATTGTCGGAGCCGGTATTTTATTGATCTGTGTGTTTCTCGTTCTATTTGATTCAAGTATTCCTATTCATTTGTGTTGCGCTTTTGATCCAAACTTGGTTATTGTTTGTATTTAGGGTATACGGGGACTATCTTTATTCTGAGAATGGTAAATTATCTCGACTTTTTGGCGGAGCTTCAGTCTTGTTTTTTCTCTCGTGATTGATTGTACAATTGGCTCTCATTGCTTTTTTTCTCTCTTTCCATGGTGTATCCATTTAAAAGTTGTCACCAAAATTTCTCTGTTAAAGCTTTCACCGTGCTCGAATGGGTTTTGATTAATTATTAGTGCAACCTTGTAGATAGTTTGCTTTCTCTGGCGACACGGCTTGAATAGACGCCCTTATGATTCTGTTGCCTTTTTTTTTGAACTTTTATCAAAAGGGACTTTTAATGCTATGGTGTTTTCATTTTGAATGTGTTCTTTGGCTATGGAAGTGAAGAAGTTGGCGTCAGGTCGTCCAATTACTGTCCTTAATGGGAGCTCCGAGAATATGGTACATTAAATTTACAGGATCTAGCCAAATAATTACTCAGTTCTATCAGTTCATTCTTTTAGGCTTCACGTGACAATTTATATCATTGCTAGAAATGAATGTGAACTATTCTATGATATACATAGGGGGTGATTATATTGATATATCATCTGAATTTGTTGATCAGGGAAACAAAGGTATCATGGAAAACTCTCAACAAAACACAACAGCACCACCACCAGTGTCAAATGCCGGATCAGGCAAAGTCTACGGCTCAGCACAACGCAGCAGAGACATTAACAACACAGAACAACCTCCCGAACAAAACACGAAAAACACAACCAAGAGAAAGCAACGCGCGCATAACACGGCAATACCGACCACTAGTATGTATATAAATTCGAACATGCTACAACCTTTAGCTCAATTTGTTAAATTCATTACCATCGACAGTAAGGTCATAGTCTTTTTTTGTTTTCTCCTTTATAGGTTATTTTTATTTTTATTTTTATAGCCTTTTCTTATCTTATACATAAAACTTTTATTACATGTCTATCAATTTATTTTATTTTTAATTATTGAACAAAATGTTCAATTCATTGATGATTGATAGCCTTAAATATAAAGAACGATGATAAATAAATGGTGAAATTGAAGAAATGGATTTGAATGAGATGCATGCCTATCAATTTATCATTCTAATCATAAATTTACATAATTAGTCTATTAGATGAACAACACATTCATATGGGTCACGTGACGTGTGTGTCTATTAAATATACGCGTGCGTGTTGCTAGTATTAAATAAAATAAAGATAGATACGCCTATTAATTTTATAATTTCTCAGCTTTGTAGTGTAGTTTATGTCTCCACTGAACCTTTTTTTTGGTCCGCCATTGGTTTGCCTTTTAATTTTTTTATTTGTCATTTTAAAAAAAAATTAATGTCTCTTATACCCAACATGACATTCGTCTCACTGCTATAGAATGGAGTTTTAATTTTGTTTGAATACTAGGAAAACAAGACGCCGTGCAAGGCATGGCTGTTGAGCGTGTAACACATTCAAAGATTACAAATGAGAAAGTACAACTTGGATTGAATGTACTTATTTGTCAGCACTAATCAAAATTATTTAGAACAAATATTTCACATGAAAATAACTGTATAGAAAGAAATATGAATGATTATGTAGTCAAACATACATAATAGGAATATTTTAGAGGGAATTGCCTCAATAGTCTTTTTTTTTTTTTAACTTGTCTTGCTTATATAGTCTTTGACTATTTGGCTATATAAAAATTAAATTAAAAAAAAAAGCCTAAAATTTTGTTTTACCCCTTTCGCCCCTCTTGAATAATCCCCAAATCTCCGGCCCCCCTCCCTTTCAAAATTCGAATTTTCAATTCCCTACTATCTTTCATAATCTATTTCCATCCAGGGGCGGACCCAGCCTTATAGGGGTGGGGTGCATGGACTCCACTCCAATTTCCGGACGAAGTTACTAATATACCCCTCTAGTAATATTAAAGCTAAGTATGTATATTATTTCAGACAATATCTAGTGTAAATATCCATTTAAATTCCAATTGGTTATAATGTTTTATTACTCATCCTGTAGATCACGAGTTTGAATCTCTGGCTTTTCGATTTATTTTTTTTTTGCATGCTTTTTTTTAATTTGGCACCTGGAAAATTTTCACGGTCCGCCATTGTTTCCATCTCCTTCTTCTCTTCCTCTTCCTATTCCTCTTCTTCTTCCATTCAAAACTCGTTTTCTTCTTCCTTCTTCTTCTTCTTCTTCCTCCTTTTTTAAACTTGTTTTATTCATGCTCGAATGGCTTTCGATTTCATGTAACTTCGTTTGAATGGGTCTTCCGGCAAGCTCGTTTGAATGGTGTTCGAATGGGTCTTCCGCGAGCTCGTTGAATGGGTGTTTGAATGGGTGTTCGAATGGGTGTTCCGGCGAGATTCCGGTTGGGTGATTTGGGTTCAAATGTGTGTGATTTGAGTTCGAATGTGTGTGGTTTTGGTTCGAATGGGTGTGATTTGGGTTCGAATGAGTGTGATTTGGGTTGAATAAGTGATCAGGTTTGAATGGGTGTGATTTGGGGTGTGAAATAGTGTGATTCGGGTGTGAATGGGTGTTCAGCGGGATTCCAACTTATTTCCGGCGAATGATTTTGGGAGTTGAAGAAGATGGGTGAGGAGACTATCTAAGCATCATTTACAGGGGTATTTTGGGCAAATAAGAAGAAAAAATATGGAAAATACTATCTAAACAAATTTTGTTTTCTAAAAAATTATTTGAGCAACAATTTTGGTCCCAAAGACTAAATAGCCGCCGGCCCCAATATTTTGTTGGGGCGCACGGCTATATAGACTTATGGGTCAAAATAGTTGTTCAAATAAATTTTTGGAAAGCAAATGTTGTGTATATAGTCTTTCCCATATTTTCCCCATAATTGCCCAAAATACCCCTCATAACGAGTTCGAACTCGAGCTCGAACTCCCCTCGCCGAACTCCTCTTCTTCAACCCCCCAAACTCCCTCACCGGGCGCGCGGCGAAATCCCGTCGGAACACCCCATTCAACCCAAAATCACCCCATTCAACCCCATTCAACCCAAAATCACCCTATTCGAACCCCCCACAAACTCCCTCATTCAACCCATTCGAACACCTCTTCTTCAAATCACCTCTTCTTCAAATCACCCCAAACACCTCTTCTTCTTCAAATCACCCCAAGCTTTCTATCCCCAAACCCCAAATCATCCCAAAAACACCTCTTCTTCAACCCCCCCCCCCCCCCCAAACTCCCTCATTCAACCCAAAATCACCCCATTCGAACCAAAATGACCCCATTAGAAGAAGAGAAGAAGAAGAATAATTCGAAGAAGAAGAAAAGAAGGAAGAAGACGAAGAAGGAAGAACACGTTTGAAAGGACGAAGAAAAAGGAGGAAGAAGGAGGAAGAAGAAGGAGGAAGAAGAAGATGGAAGAAGGAGGAAGAAGAAGATGGAAGATGAATTGAAAATGATAGGAGGAAAATATAAATGATAAGGAAAAAATTCGAATTTTGAAAAGGGAGGGAAATTTAGGGATTTTTCAACACGGGTAAAACGGGAAAAACAAAAATTTTGGTTTTTTTTTTTTTTAAATAACCCCCAAAGAGTGAAAGACTATATAGGCAAGACAAGTTTAAGAAAAGACTATCGGGGCAATTCCCCCTATTTTATTAGATTCATCCACAAGTTTGACCCCAAAGGGGTTTTTGTTTATTTAGTGTATTCACCAAAGATTTTTGTTTATTTAGTACTTGTAGAAAAATGTTTGCTTAAATAGTATTTTCACATATATTTCCCTAAAATATAACATGCACTACCCAAACTACCATTTTTTTTAAAACGGGACAATTTTCACCTAAACCCTTAACCTTTCTATTTATTTGAAATAAATAAATAAGAAATATCCCAGCTATAAATAAGAAATATATCCAAATCGGGAATTGACCTAAACTATTTTCCTCTTGTTCCGGCCAGCTTTTTTCCGTTTCCATTTCCGGCGACCTGCGTGTTTGTTTTTTTTTTTCAATTTATGCAACGACCTGCATTTTTAAAATATTTCTTCCTCTAATATTCGTTTACCCAGATATCAATGTTGTGGCGTGAGAAATCTTGTATGGTACAAATAAATTGTGTAATAATAAATGACAAATACATTTTTTCATTATTGATTGTGATTATGTCTTATTGATTAACATATATGCCCACAATACATTTTTTCATTATTTGATTGTAATTATGTCTTATTGAGTAACATATATGTACAGCATAATCAAAGTGCAAAATTGTGTTGTGTTATTCACATCGCTCTAATCGCTTGATTTTCCTAATAAATAAAAGAAATAATCGTAAAAAATATATATATATATATATATATATATATATATATATATATATATATATATATATATATATATATATAACGTGGAGCGAAAAAAAAACGTGTCAGCAGCAGAAAGCGTAAATGTAGTCTCTCGTGATAAGAGCTTTGTTAGCTCTTAATAGAATATAGATATCTGTAACCGCATTAATTTGGCAGAATATGTACAACTCAATCTTGGCCTCTAAATCTTGTAAGAAAGGTGCTTCTATGGCTGTACTCAAATCATGTTGCAGCATCATTATCCACAACACCTAACTTGTTTATTACACGTCAAATAATGTTGTTTTTTTTTTTTTTTAATCATACACTATTTAATCGATTCCAATTTTATTGGCGTAGTTGTTAAAAAAATATAGTAATTACATTTCTAAAAAACTATTTATTGTGTTTTTTCTGCATCTATTCTTATTTAATAAGAGATAGGTGATTGAAAAGAAATATTGCATTAACTATATTAAATGAGTGTTATTATCATTTTGAAGTTACGGTTAAAGTATTAATTTCTATCTTTAATTTATGTGTTTTTTAACAACTACGATAAATAAATAGAAATGAAGCGAGTAGTTTTTATCGATTCAACCATGCATATCAATGATAATATTTATGTGTTCAACTGTATTAATTTGCGTATGATAGATGTAATAGCTGTGTACATGACATTAGAGTAGATAGGGTCCTTTCGGAGAGAAGTTATTGGGTGCTATCTCCATTTACACTTAATCGAATTGTGGATAAATAAATCAACCACACAAGTATGAACAGAGTTTAGAAATAAAAGATTCTCATTTTGTTACATTTGGTCAGACTCAGCGTATACTACCAAGGCACCCAATAACTTCCTCCTTTCGCATTCTTTGCATTTATTTTATTTTTTTCATCAAAATTGTGATGTTTTCATTTTTGTACTTGGCTTTGATAAGAGAAACTTGAAAAAAATATGCTTTCAAAGTCATAACATTTGAAATATATGTTTAAAAACATTCTATTTCGTATTCAGCTGCAAAATTGCTCAGAATCGCAATGAAGTCTTTTCGATTTATTTTTCAAATGTTATGTTTTGAAGAATATTAGACAAATATAAACCTCTTTTTTTTTTTTTTTTTTTTTTTTTTTTGAAAAGCAAATATAAACCTTTTAAATGATATATTTTCAAGTTTCTCATTAATCAAGGGCGTCCTTGTTGGGTTTTGGGGAGGGGGTGGGGAGGGAGGGGGGCGGTGGAGAGAGGAACCCGGCCATGGCCCAGAGAGCCCAAAATCCAAGGCCCATAATTTTTGGCTTATTAAGTTTTTTGCCTTGAATTGGGCTTACAAGTATCAGCCAGCCCAAATAACAAATAAGTTGTGTAAAATACATGTTTAATTTTTTTTTCATTATTTGGAAGTTGGAACGCAACTTCTTTTTTAATGAAAATAATAATAATAATAATAATAATATATATATATATATATCTCTTTGACTTCAAATCGGATTGTGTTTATTTTCATCTTTTACCAAATCAAGTTATCTTTCAGGCAGGTATTTGATTTATTATATTGTGCTTCTCCCATTCTTTTTTTATTTCTTTAATGTTGTTGTGTCCAGTAGTGTGCTGATGTTGATCCGAATGTGTTCGGTGGTATTCGGAAGTTGTCAGGTTGTAACTCTGTTGTTTTCAATAAAATTCCTTTCGTTTGTAAAAAAAAAAAAAAACAACTTCCTCCGTTTATAATCATCACTTTTGAGTATTTGTTTTGTTCACTTATACTATCATTTTATATTACCAATACATTATTTATTATTATTTTTCCACTCATACCCTCACATTAATTATAAGAATTAAAAAACAAAGTCTTACACTTCAAATAATTAAAAATACATTTCCAATGCACAAAAAAAAACACCAAAGATCATTTTGATACTCTAATAGTACTATTATCAATGTATATTTACATTTCCAATATAGTGTATTTAATTATTGCAAATATATTCAAGAGATTAAAGAAGGACAATCTAGTCATTTCATATTATATTCAGATATATTAATCACTTTCTTAGTCTGTGCGTTAACACAAAAAATGACTAATCTAAAAAAATGGAAAGAGTATTACAAAAATACTTCATCCGTCCCATAAAAATGTCCATGAAAAAAAAAAATTATCGTATAAAATGTTCATTTAAAAACCAATACTCCATCCGTTTTTTATCTCTCACATTTTAAAATTTCTTTCTGCTTTTATTTATCTCATTATTATATCATTTCCAATACATCATTTATTATTTTTTTCCTCATTTACCAATAAAGTATTTACATCTCCAATGAAAAATATATTTCCAATACTAAAAACCCATCTACCAACAAAGTATTCACATCTCCAATAACAAAAAAACACATTTTCAATACTATATTTTAGATATATTAATTACTTTCTTAATCTGTGTGAATCTTCTCTCTACGAAAGATAAAAAAACCGTAGGGAGTACATCTTTAATGTTTTTTTTTCCAAACATACTCATAGCCTAACATTTATTGTTGTAGCTTAATTTAATATTGCAATACAAGCATTAATTATAAGATAGGTGTATGTATGTCTATTACTACTAAAACACAACACATTAATTGAGTTTCTTATCTACATTAATAGTAAAATATGAATATTTTTATGGGATTTTATAATATAAATAACATTTTTAGTTGATTTGACATTTCTTTTGTTAATGTAAAAAAATTACAGAAGGGCCCAAAAAAAAATTGGCCAAGACCCTAATATGGAGAGGGACGCCACTGCCATTAATGTAGGATCTTGGTTTTCCCAGGGCATTTAAATTAATTTCATCCCTAAAAAATTATCATCTTTTCCCTACCATAGTTTTCTTCGGTAAAATTTTGCCAGACAGAGTTTATGATTGTAGTTGCATGCGTTCGGTATAGAGTGGTTGTGGTATGGAGGTGGATCTTGTGCTGTACATACACATTACAACCTTGATGTGATAAGGGGATTGGGGGGTTAAAGGGTAATTTTGTTATATGAAGTTAAAAAAACCATGAAACATCATTTTTACATACACACAGCAGACATCACATCTTCCCAGTACAGCAGACGATCTAGAGTGGCTGTGGTATGTTGATGAAGAAAATGTGAGGACATTTTGGTCATTTTATTTATCTTATTTTATTAGTGGTCTTGGCAGGAAGTTGTTAGCCCTACCAATACCGATTGGTTAATAGAAAAGGTTGAGAAAAAGAAACGATTTTTATTCTTTTTCAATTTAGACATGTTTGGTTAATTAAGAATAGAAAATTGTATTTTTTTAAGTTGTAGACTTTTTTCAAAATTTAATTCTTTTCCATCTTTTTAATTCTCACCTTAAGTGAAGAAAAGTTGAATGAGAGTAAAAAGTCCATTAATTCTATTTTCAAAGATATTTTCTCTGTGAGATACCAAACAAACAAATGAGAATCTATTCTTTTAACTTTCTGGATCTATTCCCAACACTTTCTTTTTCTCATTTTCTATGTAACAAACATGCCCAATATAGGGATACTTAAAAAAGTATGTTTGAAAAAGTTGTTATTTGTGTGGTGTACTTCAAAAGAACATTTGAAAATTATACCCAAAAAACATTTCATAGCATTTTCGCAGAAATAATATTCACACAGATTAAAAAATAATTTATTTATCATAAACATAGTATTAGTATCAATTGACGAAATTGTCCTTCTCTTTTAAATTTGACTAGTCATTCCTCATATTCAATAATTTCCATGACTTTTGCAATGCCTGTGATGTTGGAACCATGTTTTGGACATTGGAAATCAAAAAGCTATTTATTAATGTAGTAATTAAGATAAGAGTATAAGTGAAAAATATAAAAAATGATGTCTTGGAAAGGTAAAATAACAGATAAATAAAAACAAAGCAAATTCTGAATTTGGACGGTTAAAAAAAACGGAAGGAGTATCATTTTCTTATATCAAATATGATCATTTTGAATGGTCATTTTCGTATCCCGACCCTAACCTTATACTGAAAGACGTAATCGAAACGTAGTCATATTTTTTTGAAACCTATGTATGACAAACTTGATGTGGGCGTGGGCAGGATCTCGGGTAAGATAATCAAAAAAATTAAAGAGGCGAAAAAGAAAAATTAAGGAATTCTTATAATACAATAATGATTCATGAATTGTAATGAGTAAAAAGATATATCATCCCTAAAAAAAAAAAAAAAAAAGATATATGAGAATCATTCCAAATCCTTTTATGCGGACAGAAGTGAAAAGAATCAAAGTAGTGTTTACAAATTGTTTATGCAAAAGAGGAAACACTATGGTATATGATGATCATACATAGTATATACTGGTATGATATTATAACACTATAATATATTTTAATCAAGTTATTTGATGCTTATATCACTTAAAACATCATTATAATGTAACAATAGATCATTGACTCCCTTAACCCCCAAACTCCCTTTAATTACAATGTAAATGATGATGTTTTGAACTATGATATATGTATGTTTAATAACAACCGTACGTAACATTAACTATTTACCTTTTTTTATCACTTACATACCAATATTCGATAACAATATACAAATATGCACGCACACAAAAAAGGTATCGGCTTAATGGTCAAACACTATATCATAACCTGGCAATGACTTGGGTTTGGTCTTGGGACAAAAAAATGGTGCGTATGTATCATAAAATCTTTTTTTAGTTATACTAGTTTAATGATGTTATGTCATTTAACTATCTATAATATAATAAATCATTGACTCTTTTTTGTACATGTGAAAGCACACAAGTTAAAGGGGATTAAGATGTGTTAATAATTTATTGCAATGTAATTAAAGTATATAATACATATTTTTTAAGTGATGAACCTTTATGTACAATACACCACAACATTCTATTGGTGCATCCGGTTTGTCATTCACTATGTCAAACTTATCACTTCGAAATCGACTTTTAAAAGTCAATTCACATAGTACATTCGAAAAATCGATTCTTGACTAAAAACCGATTTTGAAAATGACGATTTAATGTGGTGCATGATAAGTGTGATACATCAGCAAATCCGGACATGTGCATATAAAGGCTCCCTTTTTATGGATGGATCTATTCAGACACAAAATATTTTTACGTAATAGATTTAGTTAGATATTTTTTTTGAGGAAATAAAAAGTTTTATTAATCAAGATCCGCCAAACAATCGGTCAAAACATCATCCGGGGGCGTGGAACCCCAAAGTGTCCGAGTGGAAACATATAAACCATATATAGCTAGAAGATGCGCTGGAACATTCCCCATTCGCCTAATGAACGAAAAAGAAACAAAAACAAAACTAGACAAAATAGCCAAGCATTCCTGAACTAAGCAGCCCCATGCCGTGAGATCCTCTCCTGGTCGCCGAAGGCGCCGAATACACGTCAAACAATCACATTCCACTTCTAGCCTCTGAATCTCTAAGTGCTCTGCCTTTTCCAAGGCCAAGGAAATAGCCTTTAGCTCCATGTATTCTATTGGGTCATCTGGATCAAAGTGATACGCAAAGGAGTGGAGTACTAGTCCATTTGAGTCTCGGAAAATCACCCCAATGCCCGCCCCTATCTCTGTATATAACTGATGCATCCACATTACTCTTAACGATGCCTATCGGGGGCTTCATCCATTTATCCGGTAAAGGTGCGCTGGAACTTGGGTCCGATAGCTTTCCACGGCCTCCACATACTCAGCCGAAGCTGCCAAAGATCGCGCGCATATCGCAGTGACATAGACTGCCTGGTATCAAACACTGCTGAGCAACGCGCCTTCCAGATTCCCCACATAAGCCACACAAACATGGCCGCACCGTGTTCCTCAAGCAACCTGATGAAAAACTCGCCTAAGGAGGCAGAGCGAAGGTGCGGATTTACTTAGATTTATATAAGAATAATAATACGGACACAATGTGTATTTACATCATTAATTATGATGGATACACTATTAGAGCAGATAAATCTCAAGATAATGATGATATCAAATGTAAGATTAGATATAGTTGAGGTGAAATAAAACATTTAAGTTTTATTTATCTATAGTTTAATATTTAATTATATTTATTTTGAATTCAGTTTTTATCTTATTTATCTCCTATATAAAGGAGATCTATTGTATCATTTTGATCAATCAAAATAAAACACAAATTCATTGTTTTTACGTTTCCGCTCGTATTCTGATTTTCTTCATGATATCAAAGAAGGGGCGAGGGTTCGTTGCCACAACAATGGTAAACCCTCGCCCGATCCTTTTTCGCTTTCAAACAATTCATATGCATAGTCATGGCCGCATGACATCATTGCCTTTTTCTTTTCGTCAATAAATTACAGAAGTCTATCTCACGTTTTTGCATTCATGTTAGAGTCCATTGTCCAAAACATTCATCGAATAAACATCTCTTTCAATTATTATTATTATTATTTTTTTATTTTTTTATTTTTGCATGCAGCCACACCAAAGTTTCTGCACAATCACATGTCTCCATGTTTATATACTAGTAAAATTGAATTTTGTGCAGATATTGGATTTTGAGTGTCCCATAGTTGTGTGCGTGGCTTGTAAATAACTCGGTTAGTGTCTTAACAGTTGTGTTTTTGTGTTCTTGGTATCGAATTTTGGTCGTCATATGAGGTGTTTTTACGCCTCTATGCCTACTACTTGGCATTATGCTTGTGGATTTGTGGAGTTTAGGATTGCTTATCCATGTTAATGATAGTTTCAAGATTACTCTGTTTAAATTGATGGATACCTAAACTGTTTACTTTTGCTAATGTGTCTATATTATCTTTACTTTTAGTTTGGCGTTGATTTCACGTTAGTAGTTTTTAACCAAAATTTGGACTTTGGTTCGATTGAAAGTGTGCTATCCACTTGCTCTTTATTCCAATGAACATGAAGTATCCAATATAGGTTGGAGAAAAGGGTATTCCTAGCTACATGGCTATATTTTCTTCTACATTACTTTTCATATGATGGCATGGAGAAAGGGAGGGATTCTTCGTAATGAGGAAATAAGAAAGATCGAATCTTTGAGAGGAATACTAAAGTATTACAATAATTTACTGACGATGCATGAGGTACACTAGAAGATCGAATCTCCGAGAGGAATACTAAAGTATAACAATTAATTATTTACATTGTATGAGGTACACCATTTTTAATTACTTCGAGTTAAATCTTTTGGACAAAGAGTTGTGAGGACTTGTGATGGATTCGAGTGCGATGTGTGAATGAACTTTGTGTACATTCTTAACGAAATTAAGTGATATTAGAGGCGAAGCTACGATAAGTATCTTCTAATACATGGGATTATGAGTGTATTTTACAACACAATGCAATCACCAAACCACGGTGTGATCACACACGCGATGACAAAATTCCCTTAACCACTCACACGGATGCCTTAAATGAAACTTATGCGACTTTCATTCCCAAAGAAATTATGTAGTATTAAGTAGAACTTTCACTTCTTAGATGATCAAATCTTGATTATGATTATCAACAAAGCACTGTAACATCACAAACCAATTATCAAACCAAGTAGTGACAAAACCAACAGACTGTCGCAGATTATCAAGTAGAAATCAAAATGATATGAAGTTGTAGCATGATTCAGAGTTCGGAGAAGATGAAGCAAAGAAATAGCTTTGGAAAGAGTAGCAGTATTCTTATTTGTTCTTTGTTGAAGCAGGCCAGAAGTGTTAGGTAATCAAGGATTGTGAATAATGTTGTGTTGTGTTGTTTATGGGTGCCTTAAAAAATAAAGATTTATTTTTTATATGTTTTCTGCTGAGATACTACAATACAGTTGGTGTGTGTGGGGTTTCATTTTGTGTGAGTTTGTTTTCCTACCATGTCGTTCGTTGTCTGTGTGTGTATGATTTATGACCAATCAACTAGGTATAGAATTATAGGTAATGTGATGCTTCTTCATGCATGGATATACCAAAAAAAAAACGTCTGTGTCTTTTTGGGTTCCTCTTCTTGGTTTGCTGCAATGGTGGTTTGTTGATCTTCAGATAAACATGTCTTCAGTGGAGTAAATGGTACTAAACAACATCCTCATAATCTGCAAGTTCATTGGTGCAGTTCGTTGCTGCATGATTCTTATTGCTGTTTCCTGGAAAAATCATGTGTATGTATGCGGTGTTCATGCTATGTCTTTAGGATGCATTTTTTAATTTGAACATTTAACCGTCAATTAATACTGAAATAAAGTCGTCTGTTTCTTCTTTACAGGTTATTTGTTACGTCTCAGTTTGATAGAGGCACTTCTTTGATGAGAAAACACGGCTTTGGAGTTATCTTTATAGAGATGTGTTCCCTGCTACTGATCCCCTTCAATAGGATCAACAATGAAAACTTAAACAATGACCATTACTGAGTTAAATTGATTTACTTATTGTGCTTGTTTTCACCTTGCCATGAGTCTCAATTGAACTTGTTTGGGTGAATATAGATAAAATTCTGTTGTGTTGCAGGTGTGTTGATTGTAATCTACCTTATGCCTGGTTTCATTGTTTTCTTTCAAGAAACTCTATGAGCCATATTATAACTCTCTATTTTGTGCTCCATAGGACTTAATGGCATGTGTGGTTTCATTTTTTCCTTGTAATATAATAAGAAGGGATCACCTTGCTTATTGTAGTAGCACACCTTAAGAAGACTTAATGACATGTGTTATTTTTTCTATTTTACGGTTTCTGTGACAGATACACGTAACTACTTGGAGCTGAAGGATTTTTGTCAAGAGGTTTTGTCCTTTGGGTGAGTTGTTTATTCTTTAGATCTTCATCTTGTACTATGCAATGGCGTATTGTAGTAGCACACCTTCATAAGCATACATCGATATCACCTTTCTCGATGCTATTGATGAATGACGGGCTTCTTATTGCAGCTCATTCATCTTGGATTTCCAAATCGTACCTATTGTTTTTTTGGATTTGATGTTGTGCTATCGCTTTCAGAACAATTTCTTTGCACTGCTTATAACTATCGCTTTTCAGTTCATTGGTAAATTCTCTTTCATGGTTTGTTAAATCTATTGGTTGAGGGGTAGCTCCTCTGTGGTCTGAACTCCCCAGATATTGAAGCTTGATGGGTATAACTTTCTTGCAGCTAAAACCGAATTTTACAAAACAAGTATAGTAATAGATGCTTTACTGCCTTTTATTCTATTCTTTGAGGGTTTACGGCTTTTTCACCGCCCGAATCAAGCCAGTTCCTTGTTTTCATTTATTCGCCTTACTTTTTTGCGGCCTGAATCAAGTCATTTTATTAATGCTCCCTTAATAATATGCTTGTAATATAAGTATATTTAAACAATCATTTGGGTGTTATATGTACCCTTCTTATGGACTAAAGAATTTTAGATGCCATTTTTTTTCTTGGTTTGTAACTTAGGTGCTTATGTATGTGGTTTCCATTTAGTTACATATTATTTTGCTTCATGTTTAATAGTTCCCTATAAGTACACACGGCTAGCATGGGCACTCCGTGCGTTGCACGGAGTCCCATTTTACTAGTATATATATATTAGAGCATACTTGAGTTGGATATATATATCATGATGATACCAAATGAAAGATTGGATATAGTTGAGTTGAAATAAATCATTTAAGTTTTATTTATCTATAGTTTAATATTTAGGGAAAATGGTGAGGAAGGACAGCTTTGGATCTTATTTGGGTCACAAGGACACCCAAATAGTTTGGTGGGTGAAAAGGACAAAATTAAAATAAAACCCAATACTACCTTTTTTTTACATTTTTTAATCCTTTAACCTTCGAAAAGATTTTAACTCCGGCATGAATGTACAACCTACTAGCGCCGCCACCACCTTCTTCATCGATTCAACCTCCCATCGCCGGCTTCATCAACGACCACGGTGATTCCCACGACCCGCCAAAATCAATTCAACAAAGCAGAAACCCTACCCTTTAAACCACCGTTGTTCTTCTATCCACCCATTCTCCACATCACGGCGTTCTCCATTGTTTTCAAGATCTCGCCGCAAAGCGTGATCTTTCTTTGCAGTATTTTCTTTTCAAAGTGGAATTCCGGTGATTGTTAACCGCGTTATCATCCGACCCGGAAGCAACCGGGCAATTGTGGCCCATCTGTTTCCATACATTGAATGAGTAGCTAAAATGGTCTCGTCCTCCGCCCGGTGAAAAGGGCGGTGCTCAACGTTTGGGCTAAGGCGATTCTGACATCTTAACTTTGCAAGATTTCCCTGAATCGACCCTTAATGTATTTACTAATTATCGACCGCTTTCTTGGCCCGTATTTGTTGACTAAACGGGTTACTCGATTGTTACTATTTATTTTACGGGTTCTTACTACATTTTACTCGATTGTTACTATTTATTTTTTCGGGATTGTTACTAACTTTACGGTCATTACTTACTACTTTTTATGGGGTTGTTATTAATTTTAGGGTTCGTTACTACATTTCTACGGGGTTGATACGACATGTTTATTAATTGTTACTACATTTCACGGGGTTGATCTGATTTGTTTAATGCTTCACATTACTACATTTTACGGGTTGATGCAACTTTTTTTTGGATTGTTACTACACTTTACGGGATTGTTACTAATTTTTGGGGTTGTTACTATTGATTTTTAACGATTCTACATTTTCGATGTAACTTAATCTATATTATGGCCTATTACTAATTTTACGGGTTGTTACTACGTTTTACGGGTTGTTTCTATTTTTTTCGAGGTTGTTACTAATTTTACGGGATGTTACTACATTTTATGGGGTTGTTATAAATTTTACGAGTTATTCTACCTTTTTACGAGGTGATCGACTTATTTATTAAATGTTACTACATTCTACGGCTTGATCTGTTACATTTTTTTAATACTAAGCCACAAATGGGAATAAAGGAAAAAAAAAAAAAAATAATAATGGTGTTTTAGTACATCTACATGTTATTTGTCATTCTCAACCATATAACTTTAAAACAGTCATATTTACCCATTTCACATCTTATCTTGTCATTTAAAAATATACCTCTAATATTTAATTATATTTCCGCTTACGTATTCTGTTTTTCTTTATACACATAATGATAAATCATTCTTATTATAAAAGAAATGGTGTGTTTAAAATCAGTGTTTCCTCTTGAAAATTGTTATAAATTTAATTTAGTATTCCATATATCTGATCAATCAATCATGTTCTAATTAAATTCCATATATGTAGCTATCCATAAATTTTTTTTTTTTTTTTTTTTTTTTTTTTTTTTTTTTTTTTTTTGGGAACTATCCATCCATAAATTACCAACGGTAAATTTGGTTTTTCTTTTGGAGCAACACGTTTTTTTTTCATCAACTTGTAGCAACATGTTAAAACCTTTATTTTATTTTTTTTGACATAATTATTTAAAAAATTCAATGAACATGTTAATTTATTTCAATAATAAATATAATAATTATAAGTAATTGTTAAATTATAAATGTAATTCCTATTTAAAAAATCAATCGCCTATCTAATGTTAAATCCATCTTCATTTATCAATCATTATTTAACACAAAAATCAAGCCATTTATCATATTCAAGAGATCCACAAGCATCAATCGTTAAACATAATCATCTATCGTTAAATCAAGCCATTTATCAATCGTTAAATCCTATAAAAAAAATACCAATCATCTATCTAATCTAATCATAAACATAATCATCTATATAATCGCCCACATAAAAAATTACCCACATCAAATCAAAAAATATAAAAATACCAATAACAAATAATATAAGATGATGAAGTTGGAAAAGGATAGTGATCTAAAAAAAAAAAATCAACAATGATAGGAAAACAAAATACACCGTCCGTAGAAGGTGACCATACAATAATAAATTGTAAATATAACAATTCATGTATTGTTTTTCATAAGCAGTCCATTTGTTAACATGAATTGTGTGTGTGGATTGTGTGTTAATTATGTCTATGCATTCATGGTCAATGTTTATTGAAACGCTCTCAAATTAGCAAAAAAGTAGAGATTTTTAGCTCATTAAGTACGAAACAAAGCAGAAAAAATAATTGATTTGCCTACGTGCATATTTCTTATGAATAATTAAGTTGTGTGGAAATTGGTTACTTTTTCACTAACTGTGATTCAAAATCCAAAATACACCGTGCATGGTTCAACCTGATAGTTAACCCTCATTTACTCCATAGTGATCTAATTAGAATGAGTATTCAACAAAACAAAATTAAATTTATTTAAAAAAATGCACGTTAAACTCTATAAAAAAAATTCAATATCTCTAATATGATCTAATCTAATCATAAACATAATCATCTAGAGATCTATCATCTGTTATTATTTTAATTTAAAAAAAAAAAAACTTACATGAAAGTAAACGTAATAATAAGACATCAAAAGATTCCCACATCAACTCAAAAATTATAAACTTACCTTTAAAAAAATAAAACAAAATGATAAACTTAAAAGAAATATTATAGTGATTTATCTAAATAACAAAAGCGTACATCAAATGAAAATGAAAAAGCGTAACTAAAAGCGTAAGAAGAATAATCACAGTACATAATTTAGAAAAATACATAATCATCTATCTATCCAACTAACAATAAACATAAGAAGAATATTCATATTATTATATAATATTTATTTCCATTAAATATGAAATAAAACTATATAATCATCTCTCATTCTAATCTAACGACAATAGTAAGAAAAGTACATCTAAAAAAATCTGCAGGACATGATAAAAACCTAAGAACAATAAACCGTACAATCTAAAAAAATCCCACATACACTAAAAAATCTTTTTCACAGTTATTTTATATCATTAAATATAATAATGTAGTTATTAAATAACATACATATTTAGTGTGTTGATAGCTAACCAATATTAGAAATAGAATAATAATAAAAGTGTAAGTGAGTTTCTTTCCTAAATATTTCTCTCAAAAAGTGTTTATCCCTAATTAATTTTCTCCTTAAATATAACAATCATGGTTAAATATTAAATAACATAGATAAAATGTGTGGTAATAATGATAAGATGAAGTCTCTAAAAAATTGTGTTCATGTGTGTGGTTTGATGAATTATACATTCTTGTGCTAGATAACTTTTTAAATGCTATGTATTCACCATCGGTATCAATATAATTTTAATTGTAGTATCAAAGAATTTTTGACAAGAGCCTTAAAACGCATAAAAACACAAATCACATCAAATATACGAATTCATGGACTGAACCATGTATACTTGGTAAAATTATGTAATATTTGAAACCATCACACGCCACAATCGGGGATGTCCAAACGTCGGTGAAATTAATCTTTAGGGGAGGGGAATAACATAAAAATGAAGTAGCAAAAGAAAGTTTGTGACTTTTATTCTCTAAAAAAGCAAAACAAATGGAATAAACAGACGTGGTGACAACACTTAGATCATTTAGACAAAGAATATCTTGAAAATGGGGGTAGTTGTGTGACCAAGACGATGATGCCAAGCTCTTTTTGATATTTTATTCACTGTGAAAAGCCGGAAAATGGGAGTTTGGTCATTCATATAATTTATTTTTAACGTTCAATGAATAATAGGGGTAGTGGTTTGAAGATCCCTTAAAGAAATTTAGAGGGTAAGAATTCAAAAGAAACATTATGGGATTGACAAAGCTCAGATATAGATAAAAAAATTACGAGACATGCTAGGAACACTACAAACATTGAAATGACTGATATCGGTCACCCTACGTGTGGTACTTTTCAGACTCACATAGAGTAATAAAGGTCATATCAACATTTGGGCCGACATGGGCTCAACTTGATATCGGGCCTCAACCAGCAAGGTCCATCTTTAGTACAGTGTATGCCGCCCATATATCTTCAACCAATATGACGCATGTCGTCCTTTGTCGACATGGTGCATGTCGCCTTCTGAACCTCATAGCTGGTAAGATACAAGACACCTACATTCTCTTATTGATGATGTTGTGTAGGTTACCTCGGTCGTTTATGTTCAATACAATACATGTCATCCTCGACCTCAAGCAACGGTTACATTCTCTTCAATGATCGTTCCAGAGTTCTCACAGACATTACTTCTTGATAGTAACTGCTATAGTGATGGCTCTAAAATATACGTTCTGTTATAGCTTGAGCCATAACAGCTCCATAACATGCTCCTTTACATGAATATTTGGTAAACTCCTTTGACCATGACTTCAATGTATCATAATCTACTCCCTCACAAGCTTAGGTAGATTTATATAAGTGATCATCGTCCCTAATTACAAGGTACGCACATAATACACTTGATATACATTCACGTTGTCTTAATAGAAAATCATTTATTCAAATATTGCCTTGAGCGTGAGAGTGTCCCCCTGGAAAAATCTCCAGTTGTAGGTCCACTCTCAAATCCACTCGAAAAAATTATTTGGATCATCACTCAGAGGTATATTTACCCGTATATCAACTCAATTGTAACCCAGACGATTTCAGACATCGTCAAGCATCATTCAATGTAAAATATTTCGAAGGAGAAGAGAAAATAGAACCTATGTGTGTGATGGAAAGATTATTTCCATCACCAACCATGATGTCTTCATTGTCGAGAATAAAGGCGTGTGTAATGCCAAAATTACAGAGCATCCAAAGGGCATAAGAGGGCGACAATGTTGAAGAAATTGGACCGAATGAGAAAAAGTTGTAAGAGGTTGAACACAGTAACAATTGCACAATTTCCTTGTATGTCCTTGAAATTTTCACACTGAGAATACCCAAGTAAGGTTTTTAGGGGGGGAAAATCGGGCATACTGCATGCGAGAAAGTATTTTGTGTCTGTTTCCAAGAATTAGGAATATTAAGATGTGAAAATGACCAGTACTCTGAGAGGGATGTTCTACGGCTGAATGGGCTATATAGAAGACCAAAGAAAAGCGATCGGGTCGCAATTTTACGGAAGAATATCATAATTAAGTAGCTTTTCATGAAGCTCTTCAAAATCAATGGGGGTGTCACATGATTGAACAACCTTAGCCAACTCTTTATAGTCATCTCTCAAATTGTCCTAAATGAGTTTCACAAGATCATCTGGATCCGTAGACTAATTCATCAGCTTTAAATTTTCACAACATGAAGATAAATAGAGACTGTTTAAGTACTTTTTTTTGCATAGATTTGATGTACTGCTTAATTTGTTTGATTTGTCTACGGGAGGGCTTTGCATATGTATCATATAAAGTAGTACATGCCTCAAGAAGTATTCTTTGCCTGAGTGATAAACGGAATGATATTTTGAGAAGGAGAAGAAATAAGACGAGTTCAGCAGTTCACTGTACACGCAACACTCATCATGCCTCACATAGAGTGATAAATGACATATCAACATATGGGACGGCATGAGCTCAGATCGATATCGGGCCTTAACCAGCAAGCTCCATCATTATATCATCATCCGACATGATGTAGGTCATCATATGTTCAACATGACATATGTCACCTTCTGTCCCTCATAATCGGCAAGATGCAAGACGTCTACGGTCCCTTATTACCGATGTCGTGCAAGTCACCCAGGTAATTTATGATCAATGCAATACAATCATCCTCGACCTCAAACAACGGTTACATTCTCTTCAATGAGTGTTCCAGACTTCACGCAGACATTACTCCACAATAGTAACGGATATAGTGTGGCTTTGAAATTTCACGTTCCGTTATAGCCTGAGCTCTAACTACTCCATAGCAGGCTTCATTACATCAATACATGGTAAACTCCCTTAACTATGACTTCATTGCATCATAATTCACCCCCCTACGAAGGAGTGTTATATAAAGTATCATCATCCTCAATTACAAGGTACACACGTAATATGATCGCTATACATTCCTGCTTACCATCTAAATAGAAATTCCTCTATTCAAAATATTGACTTGAGCGCCAGAGTATTCCCTGAAGGCAAGCTCCACGACCCTTCACATTTTTGTGTGTTTTGAAGGCCCCCTCTCAAATCCACTCAAAATGTTATTTGGATCATCACCTAGAGGTACATTTACCCGAATATCAACTCAATTGTAACCCAGAGGATTTCATATATCGTCAGACATAAAATATTTTAAAGGATTAGAGAGAAAAATAAAACCTATGTGTGTGATGAAAATATTATTTCCATCACCAACCACGATGCCTTCATTGCCAAAATAAGGAATGCGTAATGCCAAATATTTGAGATCAGTAGTAACATGATGCATGGCACCACTACCAAGAAGCCATAGAGAAGATGACAGAGCATCCAAATGTGCTTGAAGAGGACGTAATGTTGGAGGATTGGACCGAATGAGAAAATTTTGTATGATGTTGAACCTGGTAAGAATTGCATCATTTCTCTGAATGTCCTTGCACTTTCCAAACTGGAAATAACCAAGTAGGTTTTTTAAGGTGAAAACTCGAGGCTACTGCATGAGAGAAAGTATTTAGTGCATGTTTCCAAGAATCAGGAATAGTAAGACGTGGAAACAAACCAGCACTGGGAGAGGGATGTCGTACGGCCAAATGAGTTGTAGCAAGACCAGAAAAAGTGAACCGTGGCATCTTTAGACAGAATAGTCTCATAATTAAATAGCTTTTCTTGTAGCTCTTCAAAATCAATAGGGGTGTCACGTGTTTGAACAACCCTAGCCAAGTTTTTATAGTCAACTCCCAAATTGTCTGAAATAAGATTCACAAGATCATCTAGATCCGCCGACTAATTTATCAACTTTATTTTTCATAACATGAAGATAATTAGAGATTGTTTGAGAACTTTTTTTTGCATAGATTTGAGGTACTGTTTAATTTGTTTGATTTGGCCAAAGAGATGGCTTTGCATATGTATCATATAAAGTATTCCATGCCTCACGAGAAGTCTTTTTCTGAGTGATTTACGAGATGATATTTTGAGAAAGAAAAGAAATAAGGGCATTTAACATGAGTTGATCATGTCTAATCCAAAGATAGTATGACAGGTAAAATTGGGGACAAAGAGTAATTTCAGGCTGTATAATCCATCTATTAAATAGGAACGCATTTATTATGCGGAGAGATATGTTGGACTGGTATACATGGTTTTGGCAACTTCGTCAATAAAATAGGAACGATGAAAATATAACGTATAATATAACTGAATGATAGTTATAATGACTAACGTATATGTCTAACCATTTACAACCGACAATAAAAGTCTATAGTTTCACAATTCTTTCTACCATATTAATTAAAATTGAATCTTAGATTTATACATCAAACGTTTAAAATATACTAATCGTTATCTCAAATGTTACTTTGTTTAATAAGCGTTACTTTACAATTACTAAAGTATATTCATATCTATGATATTATAAACATATAAAATTATATGCACATGAAACCTACATTCTATAATTTTTGAATGCACTTATCAAACTGAATTGTTTAGAGTAAGAACATCACAAAAGTTGCTTACTTTTTTTTTGTGTGTAAATGTTCACATGTTTACTAGATAATTATGAAGAACATGTTCTCAATATATATTGAATACATCGATTTGTAAATTTAGAATGCTTATTATCTTTAGAAAGGTGTTAAATGTATCGAGTACATGAAATTATAAATTCAAAATGCTAACCAAAAAACATAAGATTATTTTGTATAATTATATATAATAACATATTTATATTTTACGATGAATAAATACTTAATAAATTATATATTAATAAATATTGTTTTCAAATGTATCATTTCACTAAATTAAAACACGTGCATCCGCACGTGCATTTTACTAGTGAGTATATAATGATCAATGTTGCAAATCTTATTATATAATTTTAAGGAAAAAACTGTCAATTTACCCGACTTCAATCGGCTTCTGACCTGCTTCTTTTGTACATAATCCTTACATTTTCCGGCTGCAACAACTTCCCCAACCCACTAATTCACATCATAGAACCACCCACGTTCTCTCTACTGTTACCCACCCCAAATAACCCCCACAAGTATGCTTCTAAAACAAAGCCACATCCAGATCAAGAAATGAAAATTTCAAAATCAGAAAGAAAAAAAAGACCTAAAACTCACCGTAATTCGATTGAGCCACCGGTGCAGGTGACGGAGCCAATCCCTTCCCGTAGCTGATTTTAACAATTGCCATAATTACAGTGAGGAAAGGAAGTGCAGAGAATCTGATGGAGATCATGGTGTTGCGAGATTCAAATGAAAGATTTTTCAAAAAAACAAAAAGAAAATCGGGGGAGGGGATTGGAGATGCTGCCGGAATGAAAATGTGCCCATGGTTGGTGTCGGAATTGAATTGAACTCACAACGGTGGGTTTGCCTATGGTCTATTTTTCCATCCCCTTCCTTTATTGTGCTAATTTGTTGTTTTTAATTTATTTTACCAATTTTGGTTTTTGTTTTAGCTGCATTGAGTTTAGTGTGCAAATTTCACATTTGTTATTTTTGCTTTTAATTTATTAATTATCTTATTTGGTATTGTTTTAGGAGCTTGGAGCAGATTTTGTTCAATATGAGCATCCAATTGTATTTGACTATTGAAGATCAGGTGAGTTCAACCAGTTTATCAAATTCTTTACCGATTTCAGCTTTTTTGAAGTAGTATTTTTTATTTAATTCCTTTGATTATTGACATGGATCAGATGAAATGCGTGGGCAAATTCGACGGGGCACTCAGTAAAAATCGGTTCTTGAAGGTATTTTGTAGCATTCTCTCAATTTTATTTATTTGCAAATAGGTAAAATGAGGAGAAAGATTGTGAACCCACGTATTATCCTACTTGATTGCCCCCTGGAATACAAGAAAGGTGAGAGCCAAACAAATGCAGAATTGATGAGAGAAGAAGATTGGAGTGTACTATTGAAAATGGAAAAAAGAATATATCGAGAACCTCTGCGTGCAGATATCGAAGTTCAAACCCGATTTAGTAATCACAGAGAAGGGGCTTAGTGACCTTGCATGCCATTATCTGAGCAAGGCCGGTGTCGCAGTCATCTGAAGGTTAAGAAAGATTGACAATAACATGCCATTATCTGAACTGACCTGACGAGTGGCAGGAGTCTGATGTTGGTACAAAAGCTGGTCTCTTTGAGGTTAGGAAAATAGGGGATGAGTTTTTTTTGCATTTATTGAAAACTGCAAGGATCCAAAAGCTTGCACCGTATTGCTAAGGGGTGCCAGCAAGGATTTGTTGAATGAAGTTGAAAGGAATTTACAGGTACTTTTTTTCCCCCTCTTTGTATTGCATGTCTATCCTCCATTTATGATTCACATTTAAAATTTTTATGTGTTCCAATGTCTGTGGCCAGAAACATCATCAACAATCCAAAACTTCTACCTGGTGGTGGGGCAACGGAGTTGACTATCTCTGTCATGTTGAAGCAGAAGAGTTCATCTATTGAAGGAATAGAAAAGGTTGGTTTTCGTGTTTGATTTTTACACATTTTTGACTGATTTTTCCAAGGACCAATTTATAGATCGTATTTAAAATCCAGTCAATTCAGCTATGTTTTTATATAGAATAGTAATGTTGTCAACCATGGTAACACAGTGGCCATATGAAGCTGCTGCAATTGCTTTCGAAGCTATACCCCGAACTTTGGCTCAAAATTGTGGAGTGAATGTGATTCGCACAATGACTGCGTTACAAGGAAAGGTTAGATCTTTTCCCATCTTAGTAAGCATTCTTAGTGTGGTAATTTTTCTCAGTTTCAGTCAGAGGTGATATTAGACATAAGTTCCTCATACGCGTATTTTGCGTTGCAGCATGCAAATGGTGAAAATGCATGGATTGGCATAGATGGGAACACCGGTGAAATTACTGACATGAAAGAGAGGAAGGTACGTACATGATGCCATTGTACCTCTTCCTTTCATTTTCTGGCTGCTATTTTAGTTCATCTTGCACATCGTTCAATATGCTTAAGGCTTCCCACTCTTAATCTGAATCAATAGTAGAGATATGCCGGGAGAGTAAGTCTACGAGTAGCTTATGCGAGATCTTCTGATTGTCACGTGTTAAGTTCTCACATTTAGCTTAATCTTGCAACAATCCATAAATTTTTATTCAGTTGTGTTTTCTCATCACTTTGTATTTAATTTGTCTATTAAGAGGTAGAGATTTATGTATTCTCAATTTGGATGGTGTAAGATATCTACCCCATTAGGTTATGAGACTATGGAACCTTAAGCAAAGTATTATAACTGATCGAGGGGACTTGAAAGTGTTCTTTACCTATGGGGCTAAATAAGTGGAGTACGTACTGTTTATTACTAAGTTTGTCTATTATTCTTGCAAAAATGTATTTCATAGGTTACATGTTCGAAACTCTGATTAGGTTGTTGATGTTTTGGTCAAGGCTAACTGCATTGTGAAGGAATTGTATCTTTCATGGATTGTGAAATGCTTGCATAAGATGAAGTGATGTTTTGGTTAAATAATAGCGATGCCCTGTCATGCTACAGAGGGGAATCTAAAGTTAAGTTTGCGGCATATCAGATGATTTATATTGTTCCATGTTTATGAAAACTTTTGAATGTTTTAATAAGCTCAGGTGTTGTTGTTATAGTTATTAAAACTTCAGCTCGTGCTTGCAATCTGAATTGGAAATGAGATTGAAGACGTCGTTACGACAATATTTATCTGGACGGCAACTCCATGACAAACGATCACAAAAAAATATCCAAATTTGAAAAGAAAGAAAATAACATCTAACACATGGTTAAACCATCATTGACACAAAACTTAAAATACTCAAGACAAATGTTATCCTAAACAAATGCTTGAAATACAAATGGGTAGAACAATTGCAAAATGAGATATACGATACATGCATGATACATTTCATGATCATGTACTATATCAATACATTTTCACCGGATCTATATATATATATAGTCATGTGCCTTGAAAATAGCTGGCTGAATCCTGCAAAACCCTTTCATTGATGATTACTTTTTGCCAAGAAATTTCTTGTACCATAATGCAGATTGCTTGGGATATCTTTTTAACCCGTCATTCCGATCGACGTAAACTAAACCAAAGTTAATTATATAGCCCATACCCCATTCAAAATCATCAAGAAATGACCATGCCATATGCCCCTTCACATTTGCACCCTCTCTGCCATTAAGTTTATCAATTGAAAAAAATATTAATTTCACCCTAGCTAATTAATCCAACATTAATTATTTCATAAACTAGAAAAATGAAAACTCACTTGATTGCTTGTAGGAGTTGGCTCAGATGGTCTTGGAAGAATTTCACTCTTTCGACGTCGTTTCTAGCGTCTTCCGATGTTGTTGTGCTGTTGTAAAATTGTGCGTGACCTAGTTTTATTTTATTTTATTTTTTAACAACAAATATAATTTTATTAATGAAAAAAAAAAAACAGTAAGATGCTGAAACCTTACCCCAACAGATAAAATCAATTAAAATCACCCATGCCGAAAAATTAAAAGAAAAGTTGTGGCCAACAAAAGAAAAATCAAAGATTTAAGTGCTAATAATATATCTTTAACTCAAAAATAATACTTGAATGATTAAAATACCATTTTCTGTAATATAAATCACTGGGTTCTTATACTTTTTCTTGATATAAAGCACGAGCTTTCGAATTCCTTCTGGATATTCAAATACTATGTCATGTGTTGCCTGCATTTTAAATAAGTTGCATTATGAAAGGAAACATGCATTAATTCCTTTTGGGAATTCAAAATATAATTTTCATTTAGATTGTAAACAATTTACATATTAAACACAATTTACTTCGGCGTAAGTTCGTTTTACAGGACGCACAATTTGCTTTAGAACGAAGGTTAACATGACACATAAGTTACTTCAACCCGTTTAGTGCTAGGAAGATATATTCAATTTGCATGTTAAACACAATTTACTTCATCATACGACTTCAACATGACTTGTCAAGTGTGGATCGTGTTGTTAATTATATCTAAGAATATTTTAGTCATTTCTGTCAAATTACTTACCATGTCTTTCCAATACTTAAGCTGAATGGGAGTTGGAGAATTGTCATTTTATGTAATTCAACATGTCCCGGGCGGATACTTAGCATTTTTTTATGTACTTCAATACACCCCTCAAGTGTGGAGCTTGTACGATTGGGAGAGCTCAATAATTGAAACAATACATAAAATGTGAGCCTATAAGATTGGGAAAGACTCAACATGAACCGAAACAACCTATAAATTGGAAGACAATAATGTTTGTAAAGAGGTTTGACTCGAGATCTCCTGATCTGATACAATGTTGAAAATCTAGCCCAACAACATATTTGAGGATATATACTAGACTAGAAGATGAAGTGATCATAAATACGAATGGAGTTCAAAAGAAGATAAAGATGTATATTTATCTTTAGGTTTATTTATTTGAATCCAGTTATCATATCATTTATCTCCTATATAAAGGAGACCACTGTACCGGTTTAATCAATCCAAAAAAACATCAATTTGAGAGTCTTTCATTTTTCCGTTGCGTATTTGGTTTTCATTAGAGGAAGAGTCTCATTCTTAAAACCTAAACTGTGAGGTGAGAAACGTTCATGTCTTTTATTTTTCCGTTGCAATTATTCAATGTATGACAACTTTAACATGCATCACTCTAGTGTGAGCCTGTAAAAAAACCAACACGTACTTGAATAATGTAAATGAGTGACTCTGACACCATGTTAAATTATTATAAAATAAAAATAAAAATAAAAATAAAAAACTCTTACCACTTTACCGGTTGTCGTTACGGGGTATGATCCAGCATAATAGTTTATACCTAAGAAGTCCAATGAGCCTTTAAGCAACTTTGATTGCATATGGGATAACTTTGGAAGTCCATTGCTCATTGAAGCTTTCATGCTTTGTGGATAATCTCCATACACAAGAGGGTGTACAAACCTAAATAAAGGATTTTATATATATATATATATATATGCATTATGTTATGATATTAGGGTCATAATTTTTCAAACACAACATGCGGTGATCAGGATTAAAGCACATGCAATGTCACGAAATCTCATAATAAGAACATTTAAATGATATACATCATATCATTTTATTTCTCATCAACCTTTCACCGAATATGTGAAAATGAGTAAAATGAAAGGTTATGATACATGTAATTTATTAATATGATCTTTTATAAAACAAAATTAAAAATAATATTAGAGCAAAATAATGACCCTTACCACCCTAACATGTAATCCATAACATTCTCAACGTTTATGATCTCATCCTTTGTTTGATTTTGTGGCATAAACCAATGAACTATGTTTGTGATTCCAATCACACCTTTTTGAGAGGCCTGTGAAATATTTAACATTAATTAAAACATCATTAAATATTCCTACATTCCATTTTTCATGCATATTAAACCAATAATCTTCATTTAGTATTATAGTTTAACCATTTTTGACCAAGAAAAAAAATTGAGCGTGAGGTTCTTAGCAAATAACTAATTTTTTTTTTTTTATCATTATGGCCAATTCCCTCAAAAAATAATGTTTATTGATATTCTGAAAATAACTATAATACAAACAACAAAAATTATAGTAATGGAATATGATCTGACCTAATGGTAAAGTTCATTGACCTTCATGTTAAGAACCCGACTTCATTCCCCATCTCCATCCCAATATAATAATAAAAAACTTACATTTCGAGACAGATACGGTATAAAACAAACCTGATACTTTGTTTTATAGACTTGCACAGCAGCAGCATGAGCAAGAAGCAAATTGTGTCCAACAATATAAGGCTCGGTTTGTGAATTGCCTTGTGTGCATTGTGTTACATTTGAGCAGCGACAAGGGGCAGCTTCTCCAGTTCCATATCCGGTAATTGCAAATGCATATGGTTCATTCAACGTAATCCAGTGTTTAACTCTATCTCCAAACTTTTGGAAACATAAATCCACATAGTCTCGATAATCATTCCTAAACATGTGGCAAATAATATAACATATTCTTAATTAGTTCAACATTGCCGATATTTTATGAAAAAATAATGATATCATCATCGCTTATTCGGACACAAATAAATATCACAATGTGATGTGTCGATTGTAATGTCTCACATTAAAAAAATGGGGAAAAAGATGTTGGAAATAATATCTGTGTTTTGATGATGATTTGTCACACATCTAATAAGATCGTTTACAACCCATGATGATGAAGTCATAACTAACTGTTATAGTGCGTAATGAAAGAAGAAGCAAGAAATGGTCTAGAGAAAATGTATAAGTTCTATCTAAAGTCTGAACTTTGTATAAGTTGTTTCAGACAAGCATTGTAATAGATAAGAGCTAGGAGGACAACTGAGTCACAGCAAGCAAACTGAGTATACACATGGAAAACTGAGGGATCAAACTCAGGTCATGAGAAAAGCAAGAAGATAAGTTCATTGAGGACGCACTCAGGTTAGCTTATCTAGAAAGCCCAAGAACGAGGACACAGACTCGATTATTGAAGACCAAAGAAGCGAGGTGGCAAACTCGGTTAGAAGTGATTAAGTCGTGACTATAAGTCGAGGATTTAGGCAAGTCTGTGGTGACCTGAAACTGAACTATAGATCATGTAAAGCTGAATAATCTTAAGGACAAAGATTATCAGTTACCTGGAAAAGAAGAAACTGAATGGTGTACTCTGAATTAGTCAATTAAAGTCAGATGACAAGTATACGAGGTACTCAGTTTTGATGAAGAGTAGAAAACTGAGTTAATTAAGGCCTTGTTGAATTTGAAATAAAACGACAAAAGTTCGTACATATGAACGTTGGCTAAACAACAAATGTAATGGCTATAAAATTATCTGACCGTTAAATCATCCCTATAAATACACAGTGACAAGCACTTGAGAAGAAAAAGGGATGTGAAAAAGATTTACAAAGCATATATCTAAAGATCCAGATCCAGGAAATCAGATCTCATATCTAGAAACAGGGAAGCCAACGGAATTGCCTTGAAGATTACAAAGAAAGATCCATTAACCCGTTAAGGGGAAGAAGGCATCTTGGAGCCGCAACGCCATATCGTGAAGCAAAGCGACTCACTAAATTAATCACTTGATTAATTCTAAACCTAACCTTTGTGAAAAAGGGGTTGGTTGTGCATAGTTTGAGGAGAGCAACTCCACCTTTCCTCATACGGTTTGCAACTTGGTTTGCCACAATTTGTTAGTGCGATCTGGGATTTGTGTTCGTGTTAGTGGTGAGTTTGGTGAAGGAGTCATTCCACCTCCGAAGATCGGTGTGCGAGAATGAAGGAGCAATCTTACCTTTCTTCATTATGTGTAGACAGTGAAACTAGGGTGTCGTGAAAGACTGTCATTGGGCTAGGATTTTGTAATAGTTATCTCAAGATTCTAGTGATACCTCCTACATCACAGGAGAATGGGAGATGTACAGGATTACACCACCCGGAACTTCCATAAACAAACCCTGTGTTAATTTACTTTACACATTTATGTTTGCGCTGTGATTATTTTTATTGCTTTATCTCTTTATCGCTACACTCAAAGCAAACATTGAACAACGAGTCGACCTGAAGCGATACATGGGAGGTTTAGATCTTTATTGACACATCTATTGCACGAAAAAGGCTTGATCTTATCCGCTGCAAGTTAATTCGATTCTAGCATTAGCAAAACTGAATTAGCTAACTCCTCACAAGGTTAAAGGAAAGGAACAAAATTGAACTGAGCATCAGTTTGTCAGTTCAGCTTTGAGTTTGATAAAAACTCGGTTCTCGGGTACTTTCGCTTTAGGAAAGTTTTGGTGACAAGTTTATTCACACCCCACTCTAAAAACTTGTGTTAGCCTTTCCAAATGACCAACAAAAGATATAAGGTTAAAACATAATAGATTTGATAATTGTGATTAACTATTTTAGGCCAACCAAGGATGATGAGCCGAAGTAGTTACTGGATTCATTAAGTCTCAAATAGCACCGCTTGACTTGAGTTCTATAGTGTTACATGTGGTATCAGAGCCTACTACTAGGTGGAACTAAATGTCATACCGTAAGAGTGGGTCACCTCTAGAATCCACTAGTACAGTCCCGAGAGGACACCAATTCCGTTATGCCTCAAGTAGCACCGCTTTGCTGCTAAGCGTGAGTTACGGGTATTCTGAGATGGTATCATAACCAACTATGATATTGTAATAAGTGTCACACCGGGAGATGCGGTGGATGCCAACTTTAGAATCCTCCTATAGGATCCTGGTGATGATGTTAATTCCTTAAGAGAAGACAATGAAATATCTCACATAGGAAAAATGAGAGAACGATCCATTGTATTGATAACTTGACAATTGCCTAATTACGTAGTTGCTAGTTTCATTATGACTCTAGTAACATTGTTAAGCCTGAATTATGAGGCATTACATCGGTGAGACCACTCACGATGTGATAGCAGAACCTCTCTTTAAATACATGTCACATCATGAGTAATCAGTGGCGGATTCAGAAATTTAGTTCAATGAGGTCCGCAAATCTTTTTCAAAGTAAATTTTTATACGGGGTTCGAAATATTTTTCTATAGTAAAAATATAGTGTTTTCTTATTTTATCGGGATCCGCAGACCCCATATGGGATAGTGTACATCCGCCACTGTGAGTAATGTCAATGTCACCTCATGTTGACTCTAGTAGCATTGTTAAGCCTAAATCTTGAGGCATTACATCTTGAGACCACTCACGATGTGATAGCAGAAAATATATCTCTTTAAATACATGTCACATAATGAGTAATTATTGATAAGTCATCTATAATCAAAACTTACACGATGTTGTGGGATAAAAACCCGTTATATTCATCTTCGAGGGCTTGTGGAACATCCCAATGAAAGAGGGTAACGAATGGCTTTATGCCTACAAGAGTCACAAAGATTATGCGTGTAAATGTAAAGTACACTTATATGAATACCGTAATACAAAGTAAATCTGTAAAATTAAATAGATATTCATACCATTAAGAATACCTATGAACTTACTCCCATATATATGCATGTTCATTTAGTGTTAATTGAAATGCATTTGTAACAATGGTAAAGGAATAAAAAGAAACGAATTAATACCATTTTTTATGAGCTCGTTGAAGACATTGTTATAGAATTTGACACCTTCTTCATTCACCCCTTTACTAAGCTTCCCTTCTGCAAAAGTAAATAAATTAAAATTAAAATTAATCCTATTTGAATAATAAAACATGCGTTATACGATATAAAAATATTGTATATTTTAAATGCTTACGTGGTAAAATTCTTGACCATGAGATGGACATTCTGAGAACATCCATGCCAAGGTCCTTGAGCAAAGCTATGTCATCCTGCATGACATTGCGTTTTTTTTCTAACAGTAAAGATTAATTTTATTAAAGAAGAAGATAGCGGGTTTTTTTAACGTGACGGAATGTCAAAATATTTTTATGTGATAAGATAAAGGAGTACCTTATAACGGTGGTAAAAATCATCGGCAACGTCTCCACTTGAGTGGTCGTTAATTTTATCTGCAAAATTATTATCAATTATATTCTGCAGTTAGATTGATATGATCCATCAAAGGCTTTGCGAGGTGTAAAATAAGATAAATTCTAAGAATCAGGTAAACTATTTACAATTTGTAACTATGTATGCAAATGTGTAACGTGTACTTTATGTTTATGTGTAAGGTGGTGGAGGTCGAATGGGTCATAGGAATGAATGGAGGTGTTGGTTGAGGGTGGTCCTGTTTGGCCGGAATTGGCTAAAGAAGAAGGATGGGCGGATTCTGCCACTGGTGCAGCAGGGGTGAGTTTTTGGGAGGGTCGGAGGGATCCGGACGGTGGTGGACGCCGGCTAAACGGGGGTCGCCGTAAAAAAAGGTGGGCTGTATGGAAAAACAGGGGAAGGGGGAAGGGGGAAGGGGGAAGAGGGAAGAGGGTTTATGAATTATGACCAGGTTCGTTCTGCTCGTGAGTGAGAGAGAAAGTAGATCTACCCCAGCTGCACCGTCTTCTTCCTATCATGTCTGCCGGACGGAGATCGGACACATCTCTCCGGAGAGGAGGAAACCGATATAACAAATAACAAATATGGTTGCCGATATAACAAATAACAAAGTATCATTTTACTTATGAATCATCAGAATTGCTTCCCCACTTTCAATCAGTAGAGAATTCAAGCTTTTTGATAAATCCATCAATGCTTGAAAATCCCCAATTCCCAGCAGAAAACAGGAGTTTTGTAAGTGAGAAACCATGCTTAAGTCCACGGAGGTGAGTGCTGAATTTGATGAGGATTTTTGATGAAGATTCCATTCTTGATGAGGAAACTGAACAAGGAATTGAAAGCATACTGGGAAATTTGAGTGTTGAAAATGAATCAAGTAGTTAAACATCATTAGGTAGAACATGTTATGGGTATCCAGTGGGATTACCGGATTAGGATATAGAGTTGATTTTGATAATGGTTTTGGTGCAAGAAATTACATTAGAGCTTTTAGGAGTTTTGATAATGGAGAGTGGTTAAGGTATAACGGCTTCCATATAGACGATATTAGCCGAAGATCAGTAAAATTCCAGCGGCGGCCACGGCAGCAGCGGCGGTGGCCGTGAAGAAAAAGAAGAAAAAAAAGAAAGTGGAGAAGCTGATGAAGGTGATTAACAAATGTGCAGAACAAAAAGAAGAAGCTGCTGCAGAAATTTTTGTTTTTTTTTGGGGGGATGGGGTTGGGGTGGGGGTATTTTCAGGGGCTTTGTCGATCTACCACTATTTTAGAAGTAGAGCACTGTGCATTCTACCACTCTCTTGTCAAATACACCCATTTTCGTGTTTTAGGTGTTTTGGGCCATGCTAAACCCTAATGGGAAGGGCCAATAGGGAAGGGTGTCTGCCAAGATCGTCTTGTGAAAGGTGAAAAAAAGCGGGAGAAAATCGCGAACCAAAATTGTTTTTTTAAGCTTGAGTGGTATATCCACAAATATACCACAGAAGCAGTGGTAAACCTGGAAAAATCCCTGGTATTTTCTATGGGTGTTGGTTTTTTGTAAATTTTAAAAGTTTGGGGGTGCTATGATAATATTAAAATCTGGAAGTGGTCAAAAATGTTTGGCAGAAGTGTGTTTTTTTTTTTTTTTTTTTTTAATTTCAACTGAAAATGTAAATGTATGTGTGGTGTATTGGTAGATTTTAAATTTTGAAATAATATTTGTGGTGTAACAGATAGATATCACTTTTATTTATTTTACTATGGTGTAGTAATAAATTTGTTACTGTACAAATAAAGACTCCCTAGATATTCTAATCATCCAATGCACTAAATTTCTACTACTTAGAATTCATATAATCTCTTAATTCTACACTTTATGCTGTGCACAAAATACAGATACTCTATTCAAATTGTAAGTTGTGAGAAAAAAAAAAAATTAATTACGTATTTTACTATGAATAGAAATTCTGTAAAATTAAAAAATGTATTAAAAAAATATGGTATTTAAGTCTATACCTGGAAATTGATGAACATAAGTGTCCCAAATACTAGGTCCTCTCCCTCCTTCCTGTGCTGCGCCTTCAAACTGAATGACAAATAAAATAATACAATTTTGTGAACATTTATTTATATATATACATATATTATTTTTGCCAATTGTCATTAATAGGTCATTTGTATAATAACTGCCTATTTAGAATTGTTAATTGTGTCTCATTGTTTATCTTTTTCAAGACCAATTCTACCATTGATCTTATAATTGTAAAGTAAATATTTGTCCCCTTGTTTTTTTAATAAACTTTTCTTGTTGTACAGAAAAAATATATATATTTGTCACTTTTTAGATATCAGGTCGCAACGAGACTCGTCTGAACGGTCATGCTAAAACTTGAGAACCAACATGTCTTGGATTCAAATCTCAACTGAAACATGTAGGTTGGTTTATATATATGTATGTATATATTTTCGTATCAAAAAAATATATACGAAATGTAATTTGCACAACGTCGAGATCTATAGGTAATATGTAGAGCATTGCGTATTGTGAAGGAAGAAAGAAAAAAAAAAATTGGCTGAACAAAATAACCTGAATAACCTATATCAATTTTGGGTTCGTTTAGACCCGAACCAAATTTTGATTAGTTTGGTTTTTTTTCCCTTCATATATCATAATTAAATGTGTAAAAATATACAGCATGTCGTGTGTTCTGTCACAACAGTTATGAAAGTAGAATGCATAAAATAAATTAAAAAATAAAAAAGGAATAAACAAATTAATCTAAAGGGCTAAAAATATATACCTGGTAAGCAGCAGTTGATGCCCCAAAAACAAAATCATCTGGAAAATCTCTGCGTTTAAATTCTTTTGATTCTGCAACTTTAAAATCCAAGAAAAAATAGCCAAGAACAAGAAAGAGAAAAAGGGTTTTGCGAAAAACAGCCATTATGATTATATCACAATGCACTGTGATGAAATGATCTTTACCACAACCTCCATTTTTATACATGTGAAATGTTATGGCTATTAATTTTTAATGACCTGTAATTTTGGTTTAATTTTAAATTTTTTTTCCTTTTCTCTGGCCTGTAATTTTTGTTTCTGTTTCTAGCATCTTAAGATGCTAATATTTCACTAAAATTTACCCTTTAATTAAGAAAATGTGTGAAAAATACTAGGCCAACACACAACGTGACAAATTAAAAAGCATATAATGGATCAAAAAGTTTGCTGGATGATTCAGTGAACTATTTGTTAAAAATGTACATACAATGAATAATACATTTAGAGTTTGAGTGTTGGAAAACTCTTACATTCAGTGTATTTATATTTCCAACTTAGAGCCAAACAAAAAGTTAACCCCAAGCAATAAACAATATGCAGATCGAGTGTTCTCATTAACTTTATAGATACAAGTTTAATTATAATAATTGAGTAATGGCTATATCAGGGTTGTTCCTATATATATATATGTGACACTAAGTGAAATAGTTTATAATTTGTGTCTGACGGTCAAGGAGTCGCCATGTGTCCAGGTGGGCTACATGTTAAAATTTTGGTTTAGAATCCTGTACGGTGTAAAAAAATTACAATATAGCGGTTATTTTTAAGATACACTATATGAGCAGGTATATGAAAGAGTATATAAGTTGGTCAAACATTTTTTTTTTATTAAATATGTGTATTGATTTGAGTCTTGTTAAGTTTTTATAATTTAAATAGAATAAAAATATATATACAATACACTACAAAGATATAACGGGACCCCAAAATGACATTTTTAAGGAGGACATAGGGTTGTGGCCTTGTTGGCCCATACCCAATGACGCATTTGCAAACGGAGCCGTTATTTGATTAATTCTTAATATAATATGCATGTTTCTAGAGATGACCCACCGTCTCTAATATCATTTGTAACGCTTCAGAAATCAGACATGATACCATCTCTCAAGTTTAGTGTATATATGATTTTTTTTTTTTAACAGCAAGAAATTTTATTTATAAAAATCTAGCAAGACGTTAGATAACAAAAGGTTCAGATTACAAAACAATATATCCAAGCCGTAGAAAATGTCAATTCACCAAACTAAAAAACAAACAAGACAAACTCAACAACTCCAAACCGAACAAACAACGATTCAATACCCAATTATGAGAATCAATTTTGCTATAATTTCGTGTGCATTTTACCCCAAATTTATAGCCTGTTCGATGTAATTTTGGTGTAGTTGGGTGGTTTTTGTAGTCACATTTCATCATGTGTTGAATCACGAAAAGATGTTTACGTCCAAAATCTCGACATTTTCAAGTGATTTGAGTGTGTTTTATTGGTATTTATCACGCTTGGATTTGTGGTTTATTTTTATTACAAGTATGGCATGATAGATGACGTGACGAGGATAATAACGGTACGAAAATTATCCAAAACGGAGATCGTATAAAGAAATGACGCGAAATTCAAGTTAGGCGATCGATAAAAAGAAAAAACAGAAAAAATAAATAAGTTAGTAATGTACTCCCAAAAATAGTATTTAATGGGAGTAGTATTTTTTTTTTGGTAAGATCCCAAAAATAGTATTTAATGAAGCACAATTTTACTATGGTAAGGAGCCACCAAATCTTCTTGGTGTGTCAACTAATAGAATTCACTTCCACCAATGGAATCCTATCTCAGAAACTTTTCACCAATGTATCCCTTTGAAAATGATGACTTGGTGGTCCAAAAACTTGCACCTGGACCACCATAAAATTACTGACATGGGAGATGTGGTCTCAGTGACTTTATCCGAACCAAAAAAGTTTTTACCGAAATGAGGAAAATAAGATAGAAAAGAGAAAGAAAAAAAATGGAAACTCCCTATTGGTCAAGGGAATGGTCCACACCCTATTGGCATTTTATTAAAGTGGACGGGATTTTCCGAAATTCTTTGGGGAAAAAATCAAGTCGGCCACTTAAGTCAAATTTTAATACACAGATTTCTTAGAATAATTTTATTTTTTCTTTGCAACAGTTTTTCCTTTTCATTAGATTAGATCTATTTTATTTTCCCTCAAAAATTCCCTTAGAACATCATCAGTTTATTCATTTTATTTTGCGATTTCAACACAACTGATTGACAAACCAAGTGGTGGATTGTTTCAACTTTTTGTGGTAATTTTATTTAGCTTTTTATCATGTTGTTTACCAATTTATTTACGATTTTTTGTGTTCTTGATTTTATTATGAGTAGCTAAATTCTTGATAGCAAATTATGTGATGGAACTATGAAATTAATACTTAAACGATGATCTAGGGATGAGTAGGGCTTAAAAATTCAATCTTTTGAATTGTTGTGTTCTAAAATTTGATCTTAATGCTTGAATTAATTTGATCACCTAATTCATGATTCTACACATAACCTTTATAAATGTATTTTGCGAGGGAGTGTGCGAACTAGAATTTTAGGAACGCCATGCGCGAACTAGTCGAGTTTTTCGCAGCATGTTCCTTGGTAAGGTTTTTCTAGCTAAGCCGTGAACTCGGTGGATGCGGAGCGTCTCATTGTTTTAATCATATTAGGTCAATTAAATCTCATGAGAATCGTTGAACCGAATATAGGGTAACTAGGTTGTGGTATTAGCGCCTAGGGACCAGTTTAGGAGATTGCATCCACAACACATTCATTAGAACTATTGGTTGGCTGGTAGGTTAAGGCCCGTCCCTAGTGATTCGGTAAAGGTATTGAGAGTAGTGTTCTTGACCATAGTTTAGTTATTTCGTTTACCATATATTTTAAAGTTAGCATTTTTATCATCCTAGTTATAGATTACTTCACCTATATTGTGAGCCTAAACTAAATACGAAAGTGGTTGTGATATTTGACCAATTCCTCGTGGGATACGACCTTGCTCGCCGCTATAGTGCTTCCGACCCGGTACTCTGTCGGTTAAAGTTGGACGTCACTATTTTGGCCATCACCCAACTAGTCATTACCGTTGCTCAAAGAAAGAGGATTATTTGTCCAGGTCGTCCAATCGTTGTTGATACTGCTTTTTCTTGTTGTAGTGTATATATGCATTATTTCCAACTTAGAGCCAGAACAAAAGTTAACTCCATCCATCAATAAATATTTAGAGTGTTCACATTTTTATACATGTACATACATCAAAGTAAGAGCCAAACCAAAAGTTAACTCCAACCAATAATAAATATTTTGGAAAATTAGGGATAAGACACAATCTCAAATATTTTTAAGAATGCGACAACTACATATTTTTTATAGGGAGAAGGACAAATCGCATAATTTTTATAGCGAGAAGGACAAACAAATAATACCGAAAATCGAGTTAATCTCCCAATGAATCCTAAATCGGTGAATTTCGACAAAGGAATTTAACGATGAATCCGAAAATTAGTGAATTTCGAACTGATGAATTTTGAAAATTAGTGAATTTAATGGTGAATTTAAATCAATGAATTTAAATAATGAATTTCAACACAAGTGAATTTCGACGATGAATAAATAGTTTTGTCTTTTATGCAAAAGTTTCAAAAACTGTCGCCTTCTACTCAATTAATGAAATATTTCTGTAATACCTCCTCATTCCCTAAATATTTAGGGTGTTCTCTTTTCTTAATTTGTAGATAAACCATTATAATAATTGAGTAATGGCTATGTGTAGGGTCGTTCCTATCCGGGACACTAAGTGTAACGCCCCAGAACTCTATGACGACGCTTCTTGATTCTGCATGATTCTAGATCGGTGGTGACAGTACTACCTAAGCCAACCATAATGGATGATTCTAAAAGTGCCACCTACGCTAGCTACTTGAGACACGATGGATGATTCTAGATCGGTGGTGACAGTACTACCTGCGCCAACCATAATGGATGATTTTGAAAGTGGCACCTACGCTACTTGAGGCATGATGGATGATTCTGAAGGTCCATAATGGATGATTCTGAAAGTGGCACCTATGCTACTTGAGGAATGATGGATGATTCTAGGTCAGTGGTGACAATACTACCTGAGACAACCATAACGGATGATTTTGAAAGTGGCAACTACGCTACTAGAGGCATGATGGATGATTCTAGAGGTCCATAATGGATGATTCTGAAAGTACTGGCACCTATGCTACTTGAGGCATGATGGATGATTCTATATCGGTGGTGACAGTACTAACTGAGCCAACAATAATGGATGATTCTGAAACTGGCACCTAATGGATGATTCTAGGTCGCTGGTGACAGTACTACATGAGCCAATCAGAATGGATGATTCTGAAAGTGGCGCTACTTGAGGCATGATGAATGATTCTGGAGGTGGTGCCTATCGCCTACTTGAGGCCTCTGATACAACCTGTAACGCGGCACTACTTAAGCCGTGTACTTAGTCTTATTGTCATCGTTTCACCTAAAATGGTTAACATTAATTACCAAGGTCATTATGCCATAATATTATATCCTAATACTTTTTCTCTCACTTTACAATGTGAGACATTACATAATAAACCTTCGTGGACGGCTTTGCTCTAATTTTTCACCTACAATGGATGCATGAAAATGTTACGATAAATAAATATTAAAAAACAAAAACAGTGTAAACGCATGAAATAATAGAGTTGCTCTAAAACTCTACATAAATTTTATACGTAACCTACTTTTCATTTATAATAGAATTTTCAAAAAATTAAAAACATTTATAACCATAAAATAATATTGGCGTATATTTTACTCAGAGTTTTAAAAATACCCCAGTTTGGGGTTTTGCAGCGGATATAGATTTGTTAATCACTGGCGTGTGGACTACTCCTATGGACGGCATATTATGGCATAGTGAGACCTTTCCCAATATAATTAGTGGCGTGACGCTGAAATTTTTTATGTGGAAAACGGGTTTAAAGAAGATTCCTATTAAATAAAATCTTCTCTCTCGTGGAGTGACGGTGCAAGGCTCTTTTTGCCTCTTTCTTCTGAAGTTCAACGAAATCGTCAATCATCTTCTTCTTGCTGCGTGCGATGTGTCGACTTTTGAAGTGGCAACATGTATTTAAGTGGTGCAAGATTTTTGGACCATTTGCGTGCTCCTTTGTGGACTTGTGTCAAATAAAACCTTGGGTCTTATCAAGTTTTATGGAATTTGGCTTGTGGAATGCAATTATGGGAATTACTTCTTCGGTAATTTGGATCAACAGAAACAAAGTTGTCTTCAATTCCTCTGTTGTTGAACCGGAGATGATTTTTAGAGAAGTGCAAATGATGTCTTTTTCGTGGCTTTTGCATACTATTTGCTTGAAGAAGATATCTTGGGAATGTTGGAAAGCAAATCCGTTGGGTGTTGTAGTCTAAAATTTTTGGATAAAGTTTGGTTTTCCCGTTTATATGGATGGGAGATTGTTGATGTTTGGTTTCTTCGGTTTTTTTTTTTTTGTAAACCTCTTTGATATTTCCAGCTTCTTGTTGGGTTTGTCGTTTATATATATAAATATATTATTGGTTGTTAAAAAAAAATATATAATCAATGGCGTGTGGACTACTTCTATGGGCGGCATATTTTGGCATAGTTTAAGTTATATTGAAGAAAATCAGAATAGCGGAAACGTAGCGACTCTGAACTGACGTTTTATTGAATTGATGAAAATGATACAATACTCTCCTTTATATAGGAGACATAACAACTAGATTGCGGGAGGGTAGTAGAGATGAAAGGCATAAGAGAAAAAGAATAGAATCCAAATCAAAGATAAATTTTATCTAATGGACTTATCATATTTATCTTTGATTTGGTTTCCATTTTTTTTTTTTTTATCTCTTTTGTCTTTCATCTGTAATAGGACCAACAAAAAAAAAATCTAATTTGTTTCGGACCATCAAATCATATTTGTGGCCGGACCATCATAAATTTTGCCGTGCAGACATGACACACATTTTGCTTCGGCACGAAACTTTAATACGACTTGTCAAGTCAGGGTCTATACCAAAGAGTCTGGGTTGACGCGCAATACAAGTTACTTGAACGCATTTACTGTTGGGAAGTATATTTAAGTTAATTACATGTCAACCACAATTTACTTCAACATGACATGTCGTGTGTGGATTCTGTTGTAAATTATATCCCAATGAAAGAGAGTAACAAGCCGGTTATGTTACGATATGTTATGTTTCCTATCCGCGTGGACCTAATTGTGGACGAATCCGATGTTACCTGATCATGTTGGGTAAGAGTATACATGGCGTAATATCCAATGGACTTGCATGTGATATGGATATGAATATGAATATATACGAAACGATATGAATATGATATGTATGTCATGTACGTAGATTGATTAATTGCTCATCCATGTTTAAACTGTTTAATGCAGAAATCATGTTTTAGGAAAGTACTTGTCTTTTACGTTTATGAAATGTTTCTTTATTATTGAGTATTAATAATTCTTTGTGGACTTTTCTATTTTAATCTTTTGTTTCGATCGGGTAAATCTGTGATCATGTATTATTCTCCCGACCCATATAACTAGTGTTCACCATTAATTCTGTCCTATTTCCTTATAAGAATATTTATAGGAAGCTGAGGTTCGTAAAAAAGCAAGAGGACTAATTATCGGCATGAATGATCGAGTTTTGCTTTGAAGACTTTAATTAGATGCCGTCTCATTTTGTTTTTGAAGATTTTAGCTTTGTTTTATTTTTCATGTTTGGATATATATGGCGATAGTAATTTGAATGTTAGTTTGCTTTTATTTCGGTGGTTTTTCTGTATATAATATGGATGCTTAATTAACAACAATTGTCGGTACGTTGTTAGGGTTACGTAAGTTGCATGTTCTGGGTTCGGCAGTGCCGCCGCATCAATGGGCTCGTACCACCAGAACAATAGCTTCTGTTTCCCGTGGTGTGTCTATTTAATTATGTATGCTTCCACGATATTCAAGGGTGGTCAAGATCAAGTAAAATCATATGCACATCGAAAAAATAATGAAGACTCTGAATGATTTTCTTTTATCGAATAAACAAAATGATACAATGTTTCTCCTCACAATACAAGAAAGATACTCTTCTAAATAAGAACATGAAATCCACATGGTAGAAGAAAAGAAAAATGAGAAATACAACGCATGTATGATGTATTTCACGATCATGTACTATATCAATACATTTCTACGAGTATCTTGAATGTCATGTGTATTGTCTTAAAAATATATGGCTGAATCGTGCGAAACCCTTTCATAGAAGTTCTTGAATGTGGTTAATAAGAAAGGATACTATGGTAAATTTTTGGCAAGAAATTTCTTGTACCATTGGAAAGATTGCTTGGGTGTTCTTTTTAACCCATCATTAATATGGTCAATGTAAACCAAACCAAAGTTCATTTTATAACCAAATATCCATTCAAATGCATCAATAAATGACCATGCTATATGCCCCTTCACATTTGCACCCTCTCTGCCATTAATATTGTCAATTTTAAAAAAAAAAATTTAGTTTCACAATAATCCAACAACATTTTATAAACAAAAAAATCAATATATATATATATATATATATATATATATATATATATATATATATATATACACAACTCACTTGATTGCTTGTAGGAGTTGGCACAGATGGTTTTGGTAAAATTTCACTCGATCGTCGTCGTTTATAGCGGCTTCCGATGACACTGGCTCTGAGCCCTTGAAATATTGTGCGTGTCCTAGGTTTTTATTTAACAGTTAAAAGATAATATTATTAATATAAAAAAAATCAAAGCTTTAAGTGCAAGTAATATAAATAATAATCCATAATACTATAAGAAATGAAAGCCTTCTATTTCTGTTATAAAAAATAATAAAACTATAAGAAATGGAAATAAATTAATTAAAAAGAGCAAAAAGAAAAAGATCAACATACCATTTTCTGTAATGTGAATAAGTGGGTTCTCATACTTTTCCTTGATATATAGCATAAGCTTTCGGAATCCTTCTGGATATTCATCTATTTCGTCATTTATAGACTGCATTTTTAGTAAGTTGCATTAGGAAAAGAAATAGGCAATAATTGTCTTGAATTGCATCTCAAGATAATAAATATTTCTTCTAAAAAAAAGATAATATATATTTAAATTTTTGGAAACGTAAATAATTTGCATGTTAAACACAATTTACTTCGACGCGACTTAATTATCAAATTTGTTCTACAACAAATTGTCTCTGTATAAACAATTAAGACACACAATTTGCTTCACCACAACTTGTTAAGGTGAGTTTTTTTATAAGGTGGATTTCTGAATATTGTAGGTCTCCCTACTCCCTTAATTATCCTGTTATTATCCTGTTAGTCTGCCGGCACTTTGCTTCTTTATTCGATGAAGTTACAGTGGGTCGGGATAGTCTGCCGGCACAAGTTACAGTGGGTCAAATTAGAGAAGAGTTAAATACTGGGAAGCGTTTTTTTTCTGATTGCGGTTAGTGTTCCGACAACAACACCCTTACGCCGACTAATTCAACTGGAAATTGACTATTGTAAAGTTCCGGGCCTCATCCAATATGAACGCTTACCAAATCTCTGTTTCAACTATGGGCACATGGACATCGATCATACCAAAAAAAAGGGTAAGGGTAATATGTTCTTACAGGGAACAATGAACACCTGAATAGGTGTTTTAATTGATGAATAATGAATCACAATCTACGTATATCAGCTCTTTATTGTTTGATAGTTCGCTCCTTTGCGTTCACTTTTTTTTCTTCGAGAAAATGCGTTCACTTTTTTGTAACTATGATCATATCTCACATCAGTTCTAAATTTTTTTGTTCTCTGCAATAATGTAGAAATTCATGGAGTAGATGGATTAGCACTGAATCAATGGAGTAGCACACCAGGTAAACAATTTGAAGAATTTTTATCGATTAAGGGTTATGTGATTTTGTTATAAAATTTTGTTATTCATTATGTCGTTCGTATTCTCTTCATTCAAGTCTAACCGGGTTAGGCTTTGGCAAGTAAAAGGAAGGAGTTTGCCTTAGTCTTTGGCAAGTAAAAGGAAGGAGTTTGCCGGACAATTTGGTGTGGCAGACTTTCGCATTTGTCAAAGAGGGCAGCTCCGATTGATCATGCAATTCTGTTGATTTGAATGAAGTTTCGGCTTACGGCTAAAAACCTTAGGTTGCCTAATTGGAAGATAATGAATGCACCATTTACTGATCGAATGATGAGTCGAATAGCGAGAAGATATACTATTTAGATAGCTCACTTGGATAGCTTCATTGTGCAGAAGATGACTTCACCGTCGCGGTCATTGGCGGGTGATCAACATCTCCTCGAGCATGCGGAAATTGGACATCATCAATCGTACATCCCTGCGCTACTACTATTTTGTTGCTGATAATATTCTGTAGCAAGTTCCCATATGCTTTATATGTTTATAAATCCTTACTTTGATTGGCATGCTAATTTTTTTTGTTCAAATCTGCTATAAGCTCTCCTCAGCCCTTGCTTTGTTAGGAATTATGTATTATGGAGCGTTGCACAAAAAATTGCAGCTGTCAGCTAGCATTCATTGATCAAGATCAATTTTTTAAGTAACTCACCCAAGTATGGAGTTTATTTGGGTGAGTTCTATAATTGATTCTCAATAATCGTCTCCACATAATATGGCTTTTATGTTTTACACTTTAGATCAAAACATAAAATTCATAGTTGCTCATCATCTTTTCTTGCTACGAAGGTACGATTCATGTGTTGTGGATTGACGAGTTAAGAACTTGCTTTTGTATGCTTTGGTGGGTAACAATAGATGGAAGGTGGCATTATTGATTTTGGCTAACGGTTGGCATGTTCACAGTTTGGCTACCACAAATTATCTTTTATTTAATGCTGATTTTGTGGTCATATGAACTTAGAAGACGTCTGACTTTTCTTGGTGAGACAAAACAATTTGATGGGATTTGAATAAAAATGGAGGTTAGATTCTTTCCTCTTTATTAAAATTTTATTTTAATAGAATATTGTTTCCTTTACTTGACCTATCAGTTGAAGTCCTTGGTAGATTATAATTGCTACTAGATGAATTTTTCTACCTTAAGGTTATTGCCTTGGTACTCCCTAAGATAATTTTATTGCAGAAGAAAGAACTTGATTTTTTTTTGGGGTGGTTAATGTTGGTAATCTTGGTGTCATTTGATGGTGTCTGGCATGTATCTTGGGGTGTAATCTATATCTATTCGATTTTAATCTCTATTAAATATTTAAAGATATTTATGCACAAGTGCTTTGTGGTTCTTATGTTCATATCAGTGTTATGATTGTTGATAGTGGTGGTAGGAAGGTAGACATAATTAACTTAAGTTGTTTTGCTCGAAAGGTTGTACGTGTATATGCTATTCCATGGGAAAAGGTAACTATTAATTTTAATTAATTAGAACTATACTAAAAATAAATCAAAATTAAAATTAAGTGCTTTTTGTTTTTTCCTTTTGATTTAAATCAAAAGAGATGTCTTTGATTTCTAAACCAAAAGCGTCTTCTTCCTAAACCAAATTTGATTTAGCCAAATGCACTTTCCGTAATCAAAATTTTTAAAGTGAACAGAGCGCTACTGCGCTTTAAAAATCAAATATTTGAAAGAAATTTGGCTTATTTCAAATCAAATAATTAGAAAGCCAAACAATTTTGGTTTAGCCAAATAACTTTCCAAAATCAAAATTTTGAAAGTGGCTACATCTTTACTAAATCAAATATTTGAAAGCGCATGGCGCAATGCAGAATCAAAATTTGGAAATACCAATATTTTATTGGGACAATTATTCAAAAGGATTTAATATTGACTTAATTGAGATAAAAGACAATCTAAAACAATAACTTACTTAGAAGAATGACAAAAAAAGGTAGATAAACCTAAATCTTCTTAATGAAAATAAAAAATAAATAAATAAAAGCGGAACGGACGGCAGACTGAATGTTTAGTTACCTTTTTAACCTTTCATTATAAGCTGCTGTTTTGCTTTGCTTTCTCTCTTTTTTTTTTTATATTTTATATATATATATATATATATATATATATATATATATATATATATATATATATATATATATATATATTTTTCTTTAGGACCACCATGATAGTGTGGCCAATCCTGGATATATCAATGGCCGCGATGCAATGACCACCTGGAAAACCGTAACCTCCGCGATGTAGTGACCACCCGCGATGCATTGACTACCGTGATACATTGACCACCCCGATTCATTGACAGCCGCGATGCGGTGACAATCCCGATGCTTTCACCACTGCATTGCCGTGCCTACCACGATGCATTGACCACCGCGACGCAATGACCACCGCAATGCATTGACCTCCGCCATGCAGTGACCATCGTGATGCATTGACCATCCGATGCAGTACCACCACCGATGCAGAGACCGCGATGAAGTGACACAGCGATGCAATAACAACCGCGTTGTAGTGACACCGTGATGCATTAACCACCGCGATGCATTGACCACCCCTGATCCATTAACACCGCGATGCATTGGCCACCCCCGATGCAGAGACACCACTATGCAGTAACCACCGCGATCCATTGACATCGGCAATCATATATGCACTGACATCGGCGATCATATATGCGTGACATCAACAATTTATGCAGTGACATCGGCAATCAGATATGCAGTGACATCAGCAATCATATATGAATGATATCAACAATTTATGTAGTGACATCGGCAATCATATATGCGAAACATTATGATCAAAGGCCACCAACGATGCGAGACACACGCGATGAAGTAAGCCACCCGATGTAAAGACACCGCGATCACGAGAGACCATCGGGATATAGTGATCACCGTAATGCAGTGACATTTGATGAAGCAACACCGTGATGACATTTGATATTTTTCCAACTTAATTTCATAAAATCGATTTCTTTTCTTCATAAAATCGACTTCAAATAGCTATATCTTTTGATATAAAACTACGATCAACATAATTTTTTCACCTTAATTCATATTTTTATGCAGTGACATCGGCAATCATATATGCAATGACATCAACATTTTATGCAGTGACATCGGTAATCATATATGCGTGACATCAATAATTTATGCAGTGATATCGGCAATTAGATATGTAGTGACATCAATATTTTATGCAGTGACATCAGCAATCATATATGAATGACATCAACAATTTATGTAGTGACATCGGCAATCATATATACAGAGACATCGCGATGAAGTGACACCATATCGCAGCTGGCCACCTCGATGCAGAGATACCGCGATGAAGTGGCCACCCCCGATGCAGAGACAACGCGATGCAGAGACCATTGGGATGCAGTGATCACCATGATGCAATGACATTTGATGAAGCAACACCGTGATGACATTTGATATTTTTCCGACTTAATTTCATAAAATCAATTTCTTTTCTTCATAAAATCGACTTCAAATGGCTATATCTTTTGATATAAAACTATGATCAACATAAATCTTTCACCTTAATTCATATTTTTATGCAGTGACATCAGCAATCATATATGCAGTGATATCAATATTTTATGCAGTGACATCGGCAATCATATATGCGTGACATCAACAATTTATGCAGTGACATCGGCAATCAAAGAGTTGACTGGTCAAACAACAATAATCGTATAAGATACGATCGACAAATCGTTGTCCACCTGTTTAATTATCTTCGGCCCATCAGCCAAAGTTGGGGGTCGGGATAGTTCGATGGGATCTTGCCCACTAAAGGAATTATTTTCTTGAAAGCCAATAGGGAATAGTTGGCTAGTGGGAGTAAAAACCTTATAGATTTATTAAGTGCAAATTTAGGGTTTTTATACATGAGTTTTTACTTATTCTATCTTTATTTATTGTTGTATAAAATGTCAAACAAATTGAACCTTCATTTTATCATCGAAAACAAGCTTGACGAGACAAATTTTCTCGATTGGGAAAGAAACCTCAAAATCGCTTTTGAGGCACGAGAAGATTGGCTATGTCTTGGACGAGGCCTTACCGGAAAAGCCTTGTTGAGGGTTCGGATGCGAGATGTTGTCGAGAAGTACAACAAGCACTTGCTCGACAAGATCGATGCTACATGTATCATGCTTGCTTTATGACACTGAATCGCAAAGCTTGACATGAGTCTATGGACACCTACTCTATCATGGTCCACCTAAAGGAACTTTATGCTTCTCAGTCTCGCACTGAGAGGTACGAGGTCTCGAAGGCCCTGTTTAGTTGTAAGATGGCATCTGGGACTGCTGTGGGGTCACACGTGCTTAAAATGATCGGGTACATAGAGAGGCTTGGAAAGCTGGGCCACAAGTTGGAACGAGAGTTGAGTATTGACTTGATTCTGCAATCTCTACCTGACTCATTCTCGCAGTTCGTGATGAACTATCATATGAACAAGATAGATTGCTCCCTTGCGGAGTTATTGAACATGTTGAAGACTCGAGAGGCACCGTAGGGAAGGAAGGAAAGCAAGTGTTGCTTTGGTCACTTCGAGCAAGGGGCAAGGCAAAACCCCAAAAGAAGTCCAAGAAGGCGAAGGCGCACCTAAGCCAACGCCTAAGATAGCGAAAGACAAATCCAAGGATGCTTGCTTCCATCAAGTGGTGAGACCGGACATTGGAGGAGAAATCGCAAAGGCTTCTTGAGTACCAAGAAGAAGCATTCGATGCTTCGACTTCGTGTATATTTACGATTGAGATCAATATTGCTTCTTCTAAGTCTAACCACCGGGTATTAGATCATCGGTTGTGGTTCTCATATTTGTACGAATATGCGCAGGCACTAAGAAGAACTAGAGATCTGAGGAAAGGAGAGGTGGACCTACGCGTTGGAAATGGAGCAAGTGTTCGTTGCTACCGGCCGTAGAGTTTATTTTCTTTCATTGCCCAAAGGGCTAGTACTAGAACTCAATAATCATTATTTTGTTCCCGCTTTTACGAAGAGCATTATTTCTATTTCCGCATTAGATGTTGATGGTTTTTCATTTACGCTTGAGAATAAATGTTGTTCTTTTTCCCGTGATGGAATCTTTTATGGTATGGCATACTTAGCAATGGTCTCTACATATTAGATATGAATGTTGACGTACTTAATATAAATAACAAGAAAGCCAAAACAAATGACTTGAATGAATCCTACTTATGGCATTGTAGACTTGGCCATATAAATAAGAATCGCATTTTCAAACTCCATAAAGATGGAATGTTGGATCAATTCGATTACGAATCGCTTGACGATGCGGCTTGTTTACTTGGCAAGATGACAAAGTCACCTTTCGATGGCAAAGGGATAGGATCCAATGAATTTCTTGAGCTCATACATACTGATGTGTGTGGCCCAATGTCAATTCAAGCCAAAAGATGATACTCTTATTTTATCACCTTCACTGATGACCATTCTCGCTATGGTTATATATACTTAATGAAGTATAAGTCTGAAGCCTTTGAAAAGTTCAAGGAATTCAGAAGTGAGGTGGAGAAACAACTAGGTAAAGAAATCAAAACACTTCGATCCGATCGAGGCGGAGAATACCTAGATGGAGAGTTTCAAGATTATTTGAAGGAGAATGGGATTCTACCTGAATGGACTCCTCCCGGAACGCCACAAATGAATGGCGTGTCTGAGAGGAGGAACCGCACCTTGTTAGACATGGTGCGATCCATGATGAGCTACGCAGTTCTTTCAAAATCGTTTTGGGGGTATGCTCTAGAAACCGCATCCTATACACTGAACCGAGTTCCATCAAAGACGGTTGACTCTACGCCATACGAGGTATGGACTAAGAGAAAACCGAGCCTAGGTCATCTAAAACCTTGGGGTTGTCCGACTTACGTGAAGCGGATGATGCCTCGACAAATTAGAGCCTGTGTCCGACAAATATCTATTTGTGGGATATCCTAGGAAACCAAAGGGTACCAATTTTACCATCCCGAGGAACAAAAGGTGTTTGTTGCCAGGATCGCCACTTTCGGAGAAAGAGTTTATTCGGATAGGTCAGTGGGAGTAAAATTGATCTTGAAGAAATTCGAGAACCACTTACGGATAATAGTCGGTTGATGGAAGTAGAGGACTTGCCACACACATGATGTGACACCACTTCCGTGGACACACTAGCACCTCGAAGATACAGGAACGCCGTGAACTCAAAGGTACACAGCGTATATCTCATGGAAGATGAGGACCCTAGAACTTATGAGGAAGTGCTATTAAGGCATGACAAAGAGAAATGGTGGGAAGCCATGAATTCGAAATGGAATCAATGAAAGACAACCAAGTTTGGAACTTAGTTGATCCACCTTGAGGAATAGTTCCTATAGGGTGTAAATGGGTCTTTAAGAGAAAGACCGACATGGACGGTAACGTGACTACCTACAAGGCTAGGTTAGTGGCAAGGGGTTATAAGCAAAGACAATGAGTTGACTATGACGAAACCTTTTCGCTTTGTTGCCATGTTAAAATCCATTAGAATTTTGCTCGCTATTGCAAAGATATCATGATTACGAATCTGGCGATGGATGTGAAAACAAATTTTCCTTAACGGAACTCATGCCTGAGGAAGTGTATATGACACATCCCGAGGTTTCACAACCAATGACGCTTGGGATGGTATGTAAACCGCAAAGATCCATTTATGGATTAAAGCAAGCTTCTCGGAGTTGGAATCTTCGCTTTGATGAGATAATCAAACAGCTTTGATTTCATCAAGAATGAAGATGAGCCCTGTGTTTACAAGAAGGTTAGTGGGAGTGCCATTGTGTTCTTAGTGCTTTATGTAGATGACATATTGCTCATAGGAATGATGTGCCTATGTTACAATCAATCAAAGCTTGGTTATCCAAGAACTTCTCTATGAAGGACTTGGGTGATGCAAATTATATTCTAGGAATAAAGATCTATGAGATAGATCTAAAAGGTTGCTTGGTCCGCATGTAATCCACCTACATAGACAAGATGTTTGAAGAGATTCGGCATGGAGCGATCAAGAAAGGATTGCCGCCCGTGTCACATGGGTCTACTCATCAAAGGGGAATGAGTCTTAAGACAGAGGAGGAAAGGGCACTAATGAGTAAAGTCCCTTATGCTTCGGCAATCGGGTCTATCATGTATGCCATGTTATGCACAAGACCAGCACGCCTGCACCCTCTTAGTATGACTAGTAGGTACCAGGTCCAATCCAGGTGATGGTCACCGGATTGTCGTCAAGAATATCCTTAAGTACTTGAGACGCGTCAGGGATATGTTCCTGGTTTTCGAGAACGATGATTTAGTATTACGAGGTTACCACGGATGCCGCCTCAAATCGACAAGGACGACTTCAAGTCGAAATCGGATTTGTTTTCACGCTTAATGGCGGAGCAAAGGAGTGGAAGAGTTCCAGCCAGGAGACAATCGCGACTCTACAACGGAAGCCGAATACATAGCGCCTTCGGAGGCGGCAAAAGAAGCGGCTTGGATGAAGAAGTTCATTATCAACTTGGTGTGGTTCCTCTATCAAGGTCCAAAGCCTCAGCATCTTGTGATAAATAATGGAGCGATATCTCGCCCCCAGGAACCAAGGTCTCATCGTAATTCCAAACATGTGCTCTGGCGCTATCACTTGATTAGAGAGATAATAGATAGAGGAGATGTAAAGATAGAGAAAGTCCACACGGATGATAACATAGCCGATCCGTTAACCAAGGCATTGTCTCAAGCTAAGCATGAGAAACATGTTCACTTGCACGGGCTTAGGCATTACGGGTGATTGGCTTTAGGCCAAGTGGGAGATTGTTGGAAAGGTGTCCTAAACACAATCGGGTTGGACCGGATCCGACCGGGTCGGGTCGCTTTACGCCTATTTAGTTCATGTAATAACTTTATTATGATTAATAAAAGCACTTATGTTATTATATATTGTTTATCTTCACATTATTTGTTGTGTATATATAGTAACGCCCCAGTATCAATCATGATAGAAAACCATGATAGTGATTATGGTTGATGAGATCTCTAATCACTATAACAAGGTTGGTACTTAAATGTCTCTAGTCTTATATATTATCAAATGGGACATTGATAGTATAATCGACTAGCAGACGTATTGGATGTCTTCCATCTTTTAGAAGATAGGGATAGATCTCGCTCATCGAAGTGTAGGACACTTGACCGTATGCGTGGGCGTGTATTAGAGAATGCGTGACGTTAGATCGACCCACTTACATTAAGTGTCACACTATATGGCGGTTGTGTAATTATCCTTTTGACCGAGTCTTCGCGACATCACGGTGTGGATTGTCATGCTTTGACACTATTGAGATTTCTCCTAACCACGGGACGATCATGCGGTAGTGATTGGGTATGATATTGAAGCATGCGGAGTATACATGATTGGTCGTCCGGGAATCGCGTATCCCATGATTGGGATCGAATATCCGAAATGGCCTTCTTATAAGGAATGTCTAGCTCTCGAGAATCTTTGCAAAGTGGGAGTAAATGTGTTATTCCGAGAGAGCATGATATCCAGATTATAAGATACGATCGTCAATGTATTGACACTCGAGATACGATCGTATGGATATTGTTACAAATGATAGGATTGTAAGTTACACGGTAATCGCTAACGCTTCACATGAAAGGTAGTAGTCATTGCTTTTGACTCTTCCGATGATTGGGGTCACGGTGTGTTGCTTTGACGCTATCCCGTGATCGTTAGTATGAAGGGCATTTTAGTAAATTGCACTTTGTATCTACGGCCAACATATTTGGAAGCCTATCGGGTCACACACATATGAACATCGAGTCGGATTAAAATGCGGTTATAGTTGATAACCAAATAAGGAAAGTTTATCTCTAGATTATAAAGGTTATAGTGGTAAATTAATATGGTGGTATTTATTTATTATGAATAAATAAAATACAAGATATTAATTATGTATAAATTATATTAATTAAAAATATTCCGAAAACCAATTTATTGGCATATGGGCGCCACTTTTTGAGTGTATGAGATACACTTGGATTACAAGACTTTAATTAATGAGATTGCCATAATATTAATATAAGATATTAATTGATTTTGAAAAAAATAGATTTATGGTAATAAGATAATTATAATCAATATAGGATATTGGCAAAATAAATTATAATTAAAGAGATAAATCAATCTAGTTGATTTTCCTTATTTTATTGGAAAAATGTTTTTTCTCCTACACACCTTTGGGCGCCACCTTCTACTATATATAGGAGGTGGGTGTCAAAGCTCTTTTTGTACATCACAATTGCAAGAGTTTATAATTCTTGTGTAAAATAGAGAGCCTTCCATAGTGAGTTTGTGAGGAAGAAAAGGTCCGGTCTAGCGAAATCGGAGTTTTTCCGATAGCAATCCAAAGAGGATTCCGCGAAGGTTCGTGTGGATTAGCGATAGAGGCCGGACGCGTGGGCGGCTTGCGCGTTGAACTACTCTCCGTTGGCGGTCAAAGCGACGATCTTATAGATCATCCGAGGTATAACCGCTAAACTACTTAACGCGTGTTTATTGCACTAAACGAAGAACGATCTAGAAAAGGAAATCAAAATTTTAAATTCCGCTGCGTTAAACTAGTGATTTCCTAACACTTAGCCAGTCGAGTTCGATGTTGCCTTTTTATGGCTCAATCGAGCCCGAACTTTTTTAGTCGATTCAAGCTCGAGCCTAGGGAGTATCGAATAACACACAATAACACCAACATTTTATGAAGTGACATCAACACCCAAATTGCAAAAACAAAAACTTTGTAAATTGTATATGCAGTGACATCGATGTCACCGCATCAATTCTCTGACTGTAAATGCAGTGACATCAATATCACTGCATCAATTTTATTCCAAATCATACACAAACCCACCATCAACGTATAGCTTTTCTTTCTTTGTTTCAAGGTGATGCATGTTAAACTAATTGATCATTATTACATCATGATCAACGGTGTCGATACACAATGTGACACTCGTTGGGTCAAAAAGAAAGGAAAAAATAAAATATCATCCAAAGCCTTTCATAATCATACCAAAGCATCCAAATTTTATTTCTATTTTTTCACATTTCCAATACATTAGAATTTAGAAAGCTTTCCGGCATAAACAATGAAAAACCATTAAGGTTGGTCCTAAAGCAGATGATGTGCCTGAGATAAGGCCTGAACAACTAGTAGAAGCTGATGGTTTTATATTTGGTGATGAAGTCACACCGGGATGAAGTGACATCGCGATGAAGTCACACCGGGATGAAATGACACCGTGATGCAATGACATCTTATTGTGGCGACGTATTATTGTAGAGATTTATGCACTGACATTATCGATGAAGTGAAATTGTATATGCATTAAATAAACATTACACCGACAGTGACACTACACAAATATCAACACAACACCGAAGTGACTATTATTATTTTACAAAGTTATAAAATTTATGTATCAAATTGTATGTAGTGAGATCAATGTCACTTCATTAATCGTCTAATGAATTGAAAAAAAAAAACAGTTGCAGAGATGATTACAATGAAAATGGCCAACTAAAATCCATGGCCCCAAACTTTTATTCTTCCAAATATTCTCATTTCAACTGAAATTGAAAGAGGAACTTACTACGGTCCATTAACCGGAGAAGACATGACCGGCGAAAAGAATGCCCACAAGAAGTAGTTACAGGTTCGTACAATAACTTTAAACAAAGAATGCAATCAAAATCATCAGTCCGCAATGGTTTCTCATGGTTCCCCCTTCCAGACATGTTGTTTGTTGATCTCTCAAGATTAAAAAGAGCATTGCAACAATTAAACAACATACGTTCAAAATTCAGAAGACAATTTCTAGCAAAAATTTCCAAATCAATTAGCAAAAATTACCCAATAGAAAAATATGAGATGAATTCTAAAAGGCTTCGCACTTGTAACAGTGCTAGTGTTGTAAATAAAATGGTGTAGTATCCATTGATTATTATCGGTTCCATTATGATTAATGGTGTAAAAGTGTGTTGTGACAAACTGTTGTGGAGGTAGAATTACTCTTAAGCACTTCTGAAACTCAAAGAGGACTATGAAAATATAGTACCACAACAAAACTGTCAAACAAAATGAAACAACGCACGTTCACTACATTAATCATGGTGTAGGACTCATATCCGTAAATATGTTTTACACTATGATCAATTCAACCATTTTGTTGTTGCATCCTCAGTGACAATTTATTAAGATCAAATCACATATCAATGCATTTTCAGTGTCGATGCAAATGAACATTGAGCAAAAATATCAGCTTTTATTCTTCTTCAATTTCCTGAATCCATCAAAACCCCATTGCATCTTTCCTGATTTGACATTTTCTTCAGGACTAAACCCATGAAGCTGCTTATCAGCATTATTGCTTTGTCTCTCTTTTTTATCTGTTTTGAACAGTGTCTTAAAAGGCTTTCTTTTCAACCTTCTTAGTTTCAACGAAGAACTTTCCTGCATTAGAATAGACTTTGTTTGTCACTCAATTGGTATCCCAGAAGAAGGGATTCTCTGTCAAGAATTCCACAAAACTCAAAGGCAAAAGGATGAACTTACTCAGTCTCAAATTCCGGCCAAAGAAGGTGGAAGTGAATCCGGTGACGGACTCTAGCTGCAAATTCTGGAAGGATTCTGACTCGATTGCAAATTCTTACTTCTTGCAATGCCACCACCCCATCAACAATACCGAGTTCCTATGCATCAGTAGAAAATCAAATAATGAACTCACAGATTGGGGATAAGCAACTAAAAATGTCGAGGAAAACGGAGAAGATGGACCAAAATCAATACGTGTATTTAAGATGTAGTAAACATGTTTTTCCAGATACTAAAAACAAAAGCAGCAACTTAATTCTGTTTTATAACTTAGTTCAGGTCATGAAACTTCAAATATAAACTTAACTAAACAAATTATCAACTGAACATATATAATCTCAACAAGTTGCATCACTCAATTTAACTTAGACTCAACACGTCACACAAAACACATAACAGCAAGTATGCAAGATCGATTTGACTAAGGCAAAGACCAAACGGAGTTTGATTCAGTTCATCAACACTAATCAGATTTCAAGACTTAGAAGAACTAAAAGTTCCAATAACTAATGATTAACCTGCTTCCAACCATAGAAATCAATCAAATCCGCCATTGCAGTCATTTGACGGGAGTCACTATGTCAGTATATTTTCTCCTTAATTGGCTTTGTGAGAAAATATACTTATTTTACAAAGTTACCAAACTTTTAAGCAAAAGAGACCCGTGATATCAACATTTTACGCAGGACATCGGCAACCATATATACAATGATATCAATTTTATCTTATGGCATCATCGCAATCATATATATGCAGTGATATCAACATTTTTTTTGGAGATATAATAGGGACCTTACTGAAACTAATTTACTGTGACATATCACCAATCACCAAACTCAACTACAAACTTTGAATAAAGCTTTTCTATACACAAGATAATCAATATACTTGTTACAGCAGCATTCAACAGCAAATAATGGGCAAACCAACCTCTTCTTTGAGAAAAGGGCCGGTTTCTATACAAGATTATGTTACTTTTAGCTCACGAATTAGCAGCAAAATGATTGAATATTGTTTCTAATGTTGATTGGATGATACTCTATTCCGATATACCCAGTCCATTTCGGCAGAGATGAAAGCATGACGTAAGATCACACTATTACACATCAATCAAGAAATCAAATGACAAAAGAGCAAAAGTGCAGGTATTGTACCGGTGAGATTCTATGTGACCAAAAACATCAGCAAGTGAGAGTTCATCTATGCACAGTAGCTGCTCAAGAATGACGATATGATCAACAACGCAATAATGTAGTAAGCAGAAACTACGTCTACTCTGAATTCTTCTTCCCAAAATAGAAGGCTTGAATTGTCTTCCTCGTCATCAATCTCATCCCCATATCCAAACTCCACATTGCCTCTATATCCCGGTTCATTTCCATATCCTGATTCATTCCCCAATCCATCAAGATTCACAGACTGCCCCGCAACCCCAGAATCCGTATTATCCTTCTCCCCACTACTCCGTCTACCTTTCTAGCATTATTCTTTCCAGCTTCGCTCACATCAGAAGACCAATTGGCGTCCCCTTCACCAAAAGCTCCCCACTTGAATCCGCAGCCGCAGCAACAGAAAATCCACTCGCCCTACTTCTACACCCTAAAAAATCAAAACGGGGAGTCGATTCCTTCACCGGATTAGTTGGATATGAACTCATCTCCTGACACTGGTGGAGGAGAGGGTGCCGAACTGACTTTGGTGGTGAAGTAGAAGAACAATGGTTCCATTAGAAAGTCGGGAATGAAAATGATCGGTGTTGGATAGAAGCAGGGGAGAGTTTCATTTGGAAGGGTAATTTTGTCCAAGTATTATTATTTTGTCCTTATAAACGATGATCTTTTTTTGTTGTCCTGAGCGCCTAATTAAGTCCCAAAACACGTCCTTATAAACAAATAATACTAATTTATTTAATACTTCTCGCCACTTTCCAAAATCAAAATTTTGGTAGTGGCGATATTATTTTAATCTTGTATGGCGATCCCAATTACCAAACTATTTGAACCAATTGGTTAATTATGTACGACACAACAAAACAAAGAGATATCAATCACAACTATGAACTATATTGAAACACAAAATACACAAAACAAAATTTAGGGATCCACCAAAAAAATACACCAGCCGACGGCGACCGCCCCAAGGGGGAGCCGCCGCCGCCGGCGCAATTTCCGGTGGGGGTGCCGCCGCCGATCGGCCGAGCACCCAAAAGCCGCCCCTTTTTTTCGTGTATCGTTTTGCGAATAAAAAACCTTTCATCTTTTAATTACGTGATTTAAACGATAAAATTAACTACGTAAAATAACATCTTATCGCTTAAGCAAAGCTCGCTTCCGATACCATCATTAGGAAATCTACGCGAAACGCAGAGAATTCAAAATTTTATTTCCTATCGACCCAAGATCGACTTCGTTTAAGCGATAAACAAATAAGCTAAAGACGGTGGTTACTCGCTTGATCTAAAAAGATCGACGCTTTGACCGTCTGGGAGAGTAGATCTGCATAGAGCCGCCCAAGTGTTCAACCTCTACCGCTTAGTCACACGAATGTACCACGGAATCCCATCATGGATTCTTTATTGGAAAACTCCGGTTCTTCAGACCGGTTTTTTTCCTCTCTCCAACTTTCTATAGGAGGCTTTCATATTTCTGAAACTATAAACTCTTGAAATTGTGATGTCTTAAAAAGCATGACACACACTTCCTTTATATAGAGGAGGTGGCGCCCCAATGAAGAGTAAAGGAGAAGAAAACATTTTCTCAATAAAATAAGAAAAATATAATTGATTAATTTATCTCATTTAATTTAATATCACATATTAAATATTTCAAACATTGTCAATATCTTATATTATTATCTTTTATCTTATTACTGTAAATCTATTTTTCCAAAATTAATTAATATCCAATATTAATATTATTGTAATCTATATATAATAAAAAGAGTCCCAAATTGAACCTCCTTCTTCCACGTGGCACATTTGCTTCAATTCTTTGCCCTTCTTTTGCTGCCACGTGGCAGCAGCTTATGTTTTAAAAAAAAAAACTTTTTATACATAATCTATATTCTTTATTTTTTATTTTCTAATTCTAATACAGTATTGAGTTTCCACGTTAAGGAGTTCCAGAATTTCCCCTTTGCACAAAAGATGAAAGGAACAAAAAAAATAAAAAATAAAAAATAAAGGCGGACCATCGAGGAGGATTTGTAGGCTGTCCAAGAATCAATTGATTGAATTTAGTCTTCCTATTAGCCGTTGGAATACCGAAGGTTTTGGTCATTTGTCTGATGGTCCTTGCTGTTACATCTGATGTATTGGGGGTTTCTTGTTCGAAGATTGATTGATGGCGGCTGATGGAGAAGGGTGGCGTGTCTTTGGTTGTTATCCAGTGGTTCTTGCATGTTACATGGTGCAATTGCAGATATCAAGCATGATAAACCAGCCAAGACATTATTTTCCAGATAAAAAACTGCTTTCTCTCCTCTTTCTTGCCTTTATTATAGTCCAGACTTTACCACTCTCAATTACCTTTTTAGAAAATCATTTCTTTCTCCTGTTCTTGCAGTGTATAACTTCTGGCTGGGTTGTTTATTGTTGCTACAGTGGGTTGGTGAGCATCTTCTCTGCACTCAACTTTGTACTTCTGCTACAGGTGTATTAAATTTCCTGCACCATTAATAATTCATCTGTTCTTTCATTGCATGTGCTACTTAGATACAAACACATGAATATATATATATATATATATATATATATATGTATATATATTCACATACAAGCATTCGTGGCTATACTTGCAGATAGAGGCTTTCCTCGTTCCGACACCTCTGCCTGTGAAGTATCCACCACAGATTATGCACCTGTATGGCTCATAAATTGAGCCATCTGGTCTTTGTGATCTTATTTGCCCAGTTCCCTGTAATGTACACTTCTTATGAAGCTGTGAGGTCTACTTTTGTGGGGTGTTCTTTGTGCTGTTGGTTTTTCCAATTATGCTTTGTATCTTGTTTCATTCCATCACCTTATATGCAGCAGCATGAGGTTTTTTTCCACATTCTTTGCACCCGTCCATGTAATACTGCTGACTTATTTTCATAAACAAAGCTTGATTTGTTACCTACAATGGATCTTTCAAATTTGCCAGATGCTCTAAGGTTTTAAACTTATGTTGACAACTTGTGTTATTGACATATTTTGTTCTCTTAGAGTGATCTACTGCTATAGTCCAAGATCTGTACTTGCTGTTATGTCAAATTGGTTTTACTTGATTGTATTTATTGTTGAGGGCATTTTATGGATATCTTGCTGCCTCACCTCTTCATTTGTAGAATGTTGTATCAGTTACGGACTTCTTTGGCCCAACTCTTGTATAGTAGAAATTATCATGTTTGTATTGCGCATACATGAGTGGGTTATTAGCAGCTTCCTGGTTTCATTCCATCAAGTTATATGCAGCGGTATGATTTTTTTAATCTTTACACCACTGCATGCAATGCAGCTGACTTGTTTTGATAATGGAAGGTTCGTTTGTTGCCTGCGATGAATTTTCTTGCAAAATATGATGCTGGCAGTTTATGATCTTATGTTGTCAGCTTGTGTTAAAGGCATATTTTTTCCTCTTATAGTCAGGGGTCTATGTCTGATCTAGAGCGTAATATTTCTTGTTTGGTTGTACTTATTGTTGAGGACATGTTATGGTGGCGTGGCTGATTTCCATCTTCATGTGTACGTAGAATGTTGCATCAATTAGTGTATTTTTTTTGTTGTAACTCCTGTATAGTAGAATTTGTCCGGTTTGTATTGCACAAGCGTGAGATGGTTATTGACGGCTTATTTCTTATTGGGTTTCACACATAAAGTTTTTATATCCCATAACATATTTATTATACTTGGCTACTGATGTATGCTAACTGCTACTTATGTTTGTTTGTCAGGTCTGGTCTAGCGTTTGTAAAGTTTCAAATGGCTGCTCTAGAGGTAATTGATTAACATTATTGTTTTGTTCCCATGTTTTGTTTTGCTTGCCTAGGGTGACTCCTTCAGTAGTATATATAAAAGTAAATATTTATTACGGGTGTTATGTCTAGCGAAACTTATCAATGAAACTTATCAATGCATCTTGAAAACAATAGCAAAGGGTGTTACACAATTAGATAGATTAGCTAGGCACGCTAGGTGGAGATCAAGAAAAAAAGAAAAGATTGAGAACATGTTGTAACCAGCAAGGTATAGGAACAAGTTGTCAGAGTCGCAAAAGAAAATGGAGGAGCCATTATTGTCATGGTGATTGCAAGGTAAGGATCAGGTAAGGAGCATGGCAATAAAACATCAGGTAAGGAGCATGACAATAATGGCTCCTCCATAGGCATCAAAAGCTCTACTGCACCTGTTATCCTTTGCAAGGTTCCTGATACAGAATGTGATCAGTTGTTTGGCCATGGTGATTGCCATGTACTAGGCCAGACTGTTCTACCTCTTCAGGTGTATTTGACATTCCTTCCACTTTTATTTTTCCTTGACACCTTTAGAAACTATTTCTCTACTTTGGTTTTGTTTTAATATTTTGGCTTCAAGACAAGAATACTTGAAGAAAAGGGATCTAAAGAAGATTGAACAACTTATGGATTCTATTGAAGATTACGTGTTTGATGGTATTAAGCTTACTGAAGCTGAATATCAAGATTTAAGGTATCGCAAAGAATTATACGAGCTCATGAAAAAACGGCCTACAAAAGAGGATAAATCTGAGGAGTACAGGATTCCTGAAGCCTATGACCAAGAAGGCCATGTTAATCAGAAAAAGCAGTTTGCGGTTGCTTTGCATCGTCAGCATAGAAAAGGGACTCGCTTGCAGAATGGGAAGAACAACAAATTGGTAAGGAAACTTTTAAATTCGGGTCAAATAATCAAAACCTAAAATCTGATAATGATTATGAGTATGTAATTGAGGATCAAATTGAATTCGTTAAGGCTTCTCTAAAATCTGATGATCAAATGTTTTCATTGATTAGTTTTACAGTAATAAGTTTCTGAAGTTTTGATCTTTGGGGTGTTCATGAGTTTTCATCTCATAAATAACCGAATGTAAATTGAAATGAAAGCAAGCACAAGCTTTTGTGGGCATTTTAGTGTTGCTTGGGATATGGGCTTCTATAAATTTGTGTAATTTTTTTTACCCTGATATATTTCCCCTTTCAAGTTGGTTTGTATGAATGGAGTCGTCCATTTAAGTTTATTTTAAGCTTTAATTTGTCGATTGGTGTTGTTGCTGAATTTTTGTAGTTAATGAAGAAATTAAGATTTGTCCTTCATTTCCAGATTGAATCGAAAGTTTGGGGTAGTTTGTTTTACTCTCAATGGATTGTCGATTTATTTATTCTTCAGGTAAAAGGTTAACCTTTCTTGTTTTTTTTGGAAAATTTTTCTATAGTTACTCTTGAAAGATATCAAAAACAAAATTGTTGCTGGTGCATGTGGTCTGTTTTTTAGGAAACGAAACCATTAATTTTGCAGATGCTTTTTTCTCCGAGTAGATTTCTTTCCTAACAAAAAGAAAGATTCTCGGTATGTGTTTCATCATATAGGTTGTTCTTTTAAGTTCTATTTTTCTTATTTGCTGATTAACTATGTTTGATTTTGAATATTTAGATCGTAAGGATGAAGATTATACTGATTCCCATCGATGGGAGCAAAACTGGTTATGTGAGTGTTGCATACAACACTCAAGAGATGACATATTTGTTCACTGTGGTGATTATGAACAACTGGCCGAGAGTCTGAGACATAAAGACGTTTCTTTTATTTAAATCAATGGTACATTTTTTTCTTAGCAACATTAATGGTACATTTCTTTTGTCGATGGTTTCCAAATGCATTAAAGGTTTTGTCTGTAGGATTTTCTGCCAAAGGAATTGAATGGTTCATGAAATCTTAGTCTTGGGAGTATTGTCATTTTAAAATATTCCAATATAAGGCTCAAGAGATCTTAAGATTATTGTCATATAGAAATTTCCTACAAAAGAACTGACACAACTTAGAAGAACTCTCTTTTGAAGTTGGTTTTAATTTGGTTCTCCTCAATTGCTGAAAGTGTCCAGGTATCACATGATGAGTTGTTTACTACTTATTGCTTACTATTATTGCTTTTGCTTTGTATCGAGAGTCGAGCTCGTTTGTTGAAAGCTCATTTTCTATGAGATTTTCTGCTTGATCATAGGTGCCACTTCCCAACTAGCACTTAATATAGTTTTTCTTTCCGGTACATGTTTTATATAAGATATTTTCTTTTCCTTTGTCGATCATTTCTACATTCTATCACAATTAATTTGTCTTTAGTTAAAACATGTATTTCTTTGGTAAGTGGTCTCTGTTGTAAGAACATGGGTTGCTGATAGTATTTACATGAAACAGAGGAAGCTGCTATCAGATTCATTTTGATAATGAAATCAGGGTGGCTTGGATGTAGTTAGTTCGGTTGCATATTTTGATTGTAATTGCCACACTATAGATATTATTTTATAAACAACACATTACACACAGTAATGGAGGTGGTTTGGTTGTTGCACTTTCCATTGAAAGGTGAATTGCTGGTGTGTCCGGGATTATTCTTAGGCTTTCAAGTGTTATATATTTCTGTTTAGAATGGTAAATGGTTTGTTTTGGACCCATGATTTTTCTTTTGTGTTTTGTGTGTTAACCATTTGTTCCGAAATGGATTTGAAAGTTTCAATTGTCGCCGTAATCATTTCTTTTGTACTAGCATCTTGCTAGATATTTTATCATTAAAAGATATTTAATTGTTAGAAATGGAGGTTTTTATACGTGCTCAAAATATGTTCGTTTTCATAGCTTAAGTTGTAATATTTCTACGCTTACGTCTTTATCGAAGACGCCGTGTAGCGCCTTGTGGCGTGGCGCCTTATTAAGATTATTAATTAAATTCATGTAAAATGTATCCCATACAAAACTTGCGCCACTTGCATCCAAACTCACGTGTGTCAATACATACAAATTTTGGTCACACATATATATATATATATATATATATATATATATATATATATATATATATATATATATATATATATATATATATATATATATATAAATTAATAATATAATCTTATGATTAATTAATTTACAAAATACATGTATATCACATATATAAATAATTTCAAATTATATGTATCACTATACATATTTAATTAATCAATATCTTGTATTATATTTATTCATAATAAATAAATACTGTAATATTAATTTACCACTATAACCTTTATAGTCTCGAGATAAACTTTCCTTATTTGGTCATCAACTATAACCACATTTTAATCCGGCTAGATGTTCATATGTGTGTGACCCGATAGGCTTCCGAATATGTTGACCGTAGACACAATGTGCAAATTACGAAAATGCCCTTCATACTTAACGATCACGGGATAGCGTCTAGCAACATACCGTGACCCTCAATCATCGGAAGAGTCAAATGCAATGACTACTACCTTTCATGTGAAACAGTTACCGTGTAAGTTACATTCCTATCGCTGTAATAATATCCTTACGGTCGTACGTCGAGTGTCAAACATTAACGACCGTATCTTATAATCTGGATATCAAGCTCTCTCTAAGTAACTCATTTACTCCCACTTTGCAATGATTCACGAGAGTAAGACATTCCTTATAAGAAGGCCATTTCGGATATTCACCCATACTGATAGGGTACGCGATTTCCAGACGACCAAACATGTATACTCCGCATGCTTCAGTATCACACACAATCACTACCGCATGATCGCCCCGTGGCTAGGGGAAACCTCAATAGTGTCAAAGTATGACAATCCACACCGTGATGCCATGTAGACTCCGGTCCTAAGGATAATTACACAACCGTCACATATTGCGACACTTATCCGTGTAAGTGGTCGTTACCTATCCCACGTCTCGCGTTCTCTAATACACATCCATGTACAGTCCAAGTCTAACGTACGTGCTAGCATGTTCATACTATCAATGTCCTGTTTAATAGTACATCAGCCTAGAGATATTTAAGTATCAAACTTATTAAAGTGATTAGAGATCTCATCAACCATAATCGCTTATCATGGTTTCTCTATCACGCGCTTTAATACCAAGGGCGTTATCATATAACAATTCATAATTGGTTCTTAAAAGAACATATATATGACAAATGAGAAAAGCCATTTAATATATGTATAGACATAAAGGAAATAGTAGAATTGATTCGACCCTGTCGGATCCGGTCGGATCCGGTCCAACCCGATTGGGTTTAAGACACTATTTCAACAATAGGTTCTAGTGGCATTTATGTCTTTGTGGATCGTATTGGAAGAGTAAAAATAAGATTCTAAGGGTGTGTTTGGTAGGGAGAAATAGGATGAGAAAAGATAAGGTTATATTTCTTTTCTCAATTTAGATACGTTTGGTTGTTTGGGAAAAAAATAATGTCTTTTCTAAACTTATCGACTTTTCTCTAAAAGTGATTCTTTTCCCTATTTTCAATTCTCAACCTATGGTAGAGAAAAGTTCATAGAATAGAAAAGCTCTTTATTTCCACCACTTAATTTCTTTGTACTAGTAGCATGATTTCTATAATCGTATCATTTTTTTCCATTATCTTGTAAAAAAACTTTTTTTACTTTTTGTTCCAAAAATAATATACTCAATAATATTTCACTCATAAAATCTGATTATATTCTTTCCTCCAAAAAAATCGATTACTTTTTTTTTATGACAACCAAACATGATTCGGTGAGAATGAATTGTAGTATTTGATAATCAATTCCCATTTTTAAAAAGATAATCATTTGTATTCTCAACATCTTTCTATGTATCTTTCAAACACAAATTCGATTATTTATTCTTTTCATTCTCAAACTTTTCTTTTCTCGCGTCTTTTACCATCACTTTTAACTTCTCGAACTTTTCTATATACCAAACGTCTTCAAAGAGAAATGAAAAGCATTTATATCTAAAAAATACATTGCATCAAATGTTCAACTTTTCAAAAGTCGAATGCTCATATTCGATGTCTAAAAAGTCAAATATCATATCCCAATACGATGACACGATAGATGTTTTAGGGTGTCAGTGTGACTAAAGACTCCTTTAACTTTTACTCCAACCTTTGAAAGTTTTCAAAAACAAAACAAAAAACAAAAAACAGAAAACAAAATTGTGCTTTTCTAGTTCTAGATTTCAAGCATAGTACACCCCCAAAAACCTATGGTATAACACTAATACAAGATGGAAATAACCGATACTCAAGCACGAGAGAAATTACCGTGCATCAGTTATCAAGAAAATTATACCAAATGAAGGAATACGATGTGTTCAACTCATCATCTTTCAATAGTAAGTATGACTTTGATGTATCTCATCCATCTATTTGATATAACCTTCCGATAACTGATGCATCATAACTCTTCTCGATAAGCACCCAAAAGAAAACCTTGTGCCCACCATAATATACATATAACTCCATTCTTTCATTCCTCTATCTTCTAGACCTTTTAGTTGGTCTTTTCAAAGAACCTTCTTCTTCTTCACCATCCCTATCTCTCTTCCCCTTTAAAACCTCCTTCCCTTTCTTCGGGGGACGCCCTATTCTTCTCGTAGTAGTTGTCTGAACGGCCTGATCTGATGATGTCTTAATACTACTCTCGTCTTTTACACGCTTTGCACCACCACCACCACTACGGCCCACATCGTCGGTTTTTAATTAATTGATCCTTTTCCTACTTGCTTCTTGAGCAGGTTGTTCATTCTTCTTTATCCTCTTCAAGAAGTTTGCAGCTCCTTTCTTTTTATCAATGGTGTTTACTTCCACCGTCGCCGCTGCCTTTTCCTTCGACGCTTTAGAACTCTCGGGTTTTTCGCTTAAATTACGTGGCGGTGGGGGGCTTAATCTTGGCCGGACATTAATGCCCTTTCTTACACTTCTCACCCCTGTAACAGGCTTCTCATTTGCTTTTGACTTTGTTGCACCATCTTCTTCATTGGAACTACTCAAAGTTGACTGATTAATGGAAGGTTTCGGGTTCGAATCGGGCTTTTTCTGAGCTTGCTTTTCCATCTTGATAACTGAAGAAGATGAAGGTTTGGATGAGATGTTGCTCCTTTTCTTGCACACAACAATAGGTGCTGTGGACTTTTGTTTCGCAAGCAACGGGTTGGATCTTTCGGGTCGGGTCGAGGGATCCGGGGTTGGTGGAAGGTTGGGAGGGGAATGTTTCTTAAGATGATTCATGACGACTTGACGGAGCTGATGGGCGACCCGGGCTTGGGATGATGACTTGGGGAAGAAGACAATTGCATTGTTGTAGAGGAGTAAAAGATCCACGTAAATCTTGGCGGGGCACGAGGAATAGGATCCGTTTTCGATTCGGGTTTGAACCATTTCTAGATCCACGTGTCGACGGATGATGTTGTTGTATTTGCGTGATTTCTGTATCATACAAAATGTATATTAGTGCTAGTGAAAGTAAGAAAAATGGTCGCGACTAATAATTACATAAATATTTATATATACGTAAAAATTGTAACATGTCACTCGTGTCTTTAGCATTTGCATTATTCCTATTTACTATAAGTATTCAAATATTATCTTTACTTTTTCAAATTTAGAAAAAAAAAAAAAAAAAAAACAAAACAACATACAATAATAGTCTTAAAAGGAATGTGTCAAAAAAGCATGCAAAAGTCCTGAAAAGGATGCGTCAAAATTGCATTCCAAGTCAAATGAATGGTGGAAAGAGGAAGTGTATATATTTATTTAACTTCTTAACATTACTTATTTAGGAACACGGAAGATGATATGTGCACTATATATTTATTTATAATATTTTATTTTTATTAATTGATATAGATCTCAACACAATCAAAAAGGTAAGATGTATCATCCCGTTAGAAACACAATGGTTGTATAAGTACAACATCGGCTTGAATTTTAAAAACCTTCCTTAAACCTCAACTCAAGCACGAGTTTAAAATACTTGTGTTCGAACTTGAACTTGAAAAGAGATAGTACTAATATGTTACTCGTTTAGAACATTATTCGATTCAAGTCGACTCGACTCAAATATACCCTTCTCAGTTATCAAAGAATCTCCAATAAAAAAGTGGTTTTAGTCAAAAAGCCCAGCCCAGCCCAGCCCAGCTTACAAATTATCTATACATTAAAATATTTCAAATTAACGGAGCTTATTTTGTTAAAAGCATAAGATATTTCAAATATTAAGAAATGTTAAGTGTTGACTGCAAACATTTAAGATCAAACGTTTACCATCGTACAATTGATATTAATAAATGTGCAACTTTATTTCCTTTAACACGCCCGAAATGTGGCTAAAAAAAAATTGTCATCTACAGGCAAAGACAAGATCAAATCTAGCCAAGGCAAGAAAAAGAGACTCAACACTGCGACAATATAACCGGGGAGCCAAGGTTTGAACCCACGACCTCCGGCCTCGATATCTGTGTTAGATCAACGCTACTCACAGTTATTCACTAAAACCAATTGGTTTAGTAACAACGATAAACGCTTGATCCTAACAGCTTATACGTAGGGGTGTAAGCAAGCTGGACTATTTGTGACTAACTTGAGATCGGCTCGAGTCAAAATTGAACTCAACACGTCTGAATTTTGCTTGAACTCAAACTCAAATTGACTCGAATATTAAACGAGTCACACATGAGCAATACAGTATTTGACTCGAAGACTCACAAAGAAGTTTAAATACATATTTACGTAAAAGAAAAAAAAAACATGTATACATATAATATGCTGAAAACCGAGTCAAACCAACCAAAACTCATCCGTACTTGAATTTCAATGTAAAAACTCATGGTGGGACTCGAAGGCGAACACAAGAAAATTTAATATGCTCCATCCAAACCAAATTCGTTTAGACCATCAGTGTTTTTATTAATTGCATCGTCCATAGAGAAAGTTAGGTCAATGTGAAATTCATGTGTGTTGTTCATGTGAATTGCATGATCCTGAATTAATCATATAATTTACGTTCTACACCTTATAGACCATTCCATTTTCATTTTTATTTATTTATTTTCATCAAAAGTTAAGCTTATGTTTGCTTTAAAAGTTAAGTTTTTTAGAATTTGTCAAAGCTCTGAATACTAAATTATCTTTACTATGTGAGTATTATTATATTTATGAATCCTGCTTGGGATTTTTGCCATTGCAAAGATTTTGCACATGTGGTCGACATAAATTCAAAGAATTTGTTATTCAATTCACTTCATATAATATAATAACTACAAAAGATAATTAGTACTGCCTCCCTCCCAAATAATAAGTTTAATTGGATTTAAGATATTTTTTAAATTGGTTATTGGTCATTAATTTTAATTTAAAAAAAGTCTATAATAACATTTAATTGCAATTAATGTAATAGTTATAAAGTATTGAAAAATTGGTGAATGTATATAATAAATAAAAGATAAAAGGGGAAAAAATATAATAAATACTTTACATTATTCTAAATAGACTTATACTATAGCAAAACAAATAACAATGGACTTATATTTAGAGGTGGAGGTAGCGAAAACAATTGCCTGAAAATAATTTTTCAAGGTACGTGATAGAATATTTTGCTATGCCGCTCATGTTATTTGATAAGTTTTGCGATATTTCAATACGTCCTAGATTTCTTGCAATGTTTTACTACCTATACGATATTTTATTACTTCCTATAGTAATGTGCCACGTGATACGATGTTCCCCTATCCCGTGAAACTTAACATGTTGGATGATGAAAAAATGTTAGCCTTTGGTGTCTCCTTTTTATGCGAAAACGTGATTCACACGGTAAAAGTGTATCGTATTATAGTGTATTTATCATTTGCATCCTAAAACACGTGCGCATCACAAAATAGATTATGACTCCACGGAGAACGTAAATACCGCACAAAAATTCCATGAAAGGCGTGGTCGAAGTCGAAATATGTTCATTGCACTCGAACTCGACTCCACTAAAAAGAACCTCAAGCTCGAAAATCGACTTGAGCTCAATCGAGTCGTGAAAGTGCAATATCAAACTTGACTCGCTTAATACTCTATGTAACTCAACTCAACTAGAGAGGTTGATTGTTTTTTTGGAATTCATTTAAATATTATAAAACCGGCAAAATCGAGATCGACTCAACTAATAATTAATAATTTATATAATTGATATTTTATAGTTTTATAAATATATTTACTTCCCTTCAAAAAAAAGAAAGAAAAAATGAATATGTATATATATATATATATACTTGAATTTTTAGAGCTCAAACGAGCTGTAATTTTTTAAGAACATTAACGGTGTTTTTTTTTTTTTTTTTTTTTTTTTTTTTGAGGGGAACATTTACGGTGTTAAAAGGAAAAAATCGCTGTTGTTCGATTACTCTGTATTACTATGTTATGAAGCTTGAGAGATGTGATCGGAACGGTCAAGTATTCGAGTATTTTAACCGGAATTCAAATTCAAAAAAAAAAAAAATCGAATCGAATTAAACTTCTTGCGAGTCGGGTATGAGTAGGTTTGTTCCCGATGATTTGTGGATAAAATCATTTCGATAAAATTTAAGGGATCAACGGTGCACATCAAACCAGAAATTTAGGAATGGAGAAATAAAAATAAAAAAATAAAAAAGTTGACGGGTACCTGGATTTCAAGCCGGCGTTGGAACACGCCGCCGTGTTTATGCGACCGTATGGCGTCCAGAACACCAAATATCGGCTCCGGTTTGCCGCCGCCGCCACCACCATGTCCTTTTTTCAATGCTACGGTGGCGGGAACCGCCTTCACTCCGCCGCCGCCACCTCCATTTCGAGCTTTAGTACTTTTCCTCTTATTCCTCCTTGTCATCTGGCTCGCTGAGCTCTGCATATCACCACTACTTCCTTTAGTTCCATGGCTTCCTTGTCTTGACTCGGACGATGAGTTAACTAACTCAGCCGGGTTAACTCTATCCTTTTCCCGCTCTTTACTATCGGAGCTATCGTTGCAGGAATCCTCCTCGACCGGTTTTAACGCTGAGTTACTCGGTTTAATCTCGACCGGTTTCGGTTCGTTTGTTAATCCGGTTCGTGTGTTCTCCGTCGAATTGGACTCGTTAAATGACCGGTTCACGTCCTCTCCGGAACCGGAAATGCCGGCAACCTCCGCCGATTTAGCTTTTCCGCCAATCTTTTTGTCGTTTTCTGATCCCTCCGCCTCCTTTTCTTCATCCAGATCTGCCATTTTCGCTTCTCTATTCAAGCTCTTATCTCCTTCCTCTTCCATCGTCTTCATTTTCATCTTCAACGACCTGCTCAATTCACAGATCAGATCTAATAATCAATAAATTCTGCACGTAAATTTTTCATATCCGATAATTAAATTTTCAGCAAAAATAAAATAAAAATTAATCCGAAAAAACGAGCAAAATGATATTTACTCGATTGATAGATCGTAGCGTTGAACCTCCATTTTCAGTTCAGCAACACGGAGCTTTCTCAACTCCTCCAACCACCCAAACTCCTCCTCCTCCTCCTTCTTCTTCTTCTCCTCCTCACCTTCTCCGCCGCCGTCACTTTCCAAAACATCGTTATTATCATCACCAACACCACCGGCGGCGGCGCCGCCGCTAAGGTTATGGTTTACAAATCGTTTTCTGAGATTTAGATATTTTTCCATACAAATTCCCGCCGTAAATAAAAAACCGTTGCTCCGGCTTTGGAGTTCCATCGCCACCGTCTCCCAGTTCTTCAACCCATGCCGCTTCACCGCAAAAGCTAACAACAACTCCTCCCGTAAACTCCATGTCACGGTTGCGTTGCTTTCGGCTGCGTTTGACATCAAAATAAAATTGATTATTATTATATCTCGATACATATATATTCTACATATATATAAAAAAATAAAATTCATAAAACATGTAAGTATACGTATATACATATACTGATATACATGTATACATACACAACTCCATTTTTCTTCGGGGAAGCTAATGTTTTTGGCAGGAATTAGTGGTGTTTCTTTTTAGATTTGAAGAATCTTTTTCATGTTTGATTAATTTATATATATAACCTTTAAATTTTTTGAAAGGGAACAGCAGATGGATTTGATCTTGTATATATATAGATATAGGGATGAGGTAGAGTAGTAAATGAACGTCGATGTTCGATTCGATTCATTTGTATTCGGTAAAAAAAGTTTCGATTCGAGTTCGATTCGAACCTTCGAGCGTCGAGCGAGCGTTAGGTATTTGATATTCGTCTATCGAGCGAACAATCATCGAACACGTTAAAACTCGAACTATTGTATATTTAAAAAAAAACTATATATATAAGGTTGAACATTATTCAACGGATTCAACACGTCGAACATGTAGCGAACATGTTGAACTTTCGAACCCGAGCGAACTCTTGCTAAACTAAGGTTCGATCGATTCAATGAGCCGAGCCTTGGTTCGAACCTTTCGAGCGAACTCGAGCCTCGCATACGTATTCGGTAGGGTTAATTTCGTTCTGACGTTGAGGGGCGAGGTGCATCATGATATTTTACGTGTAGGACAATGTTACAGTTACAATAGTTTAATAAACGAGTGATTTAATACATATTTGTAAGGTTATTATTGTCGGTTTGCGTCGTGATTTCAGAATCATAGTACGACGATAATGTTAATTACTTAGACATAATCAATGATATACGATATATTATTTTATATTGTTGATTAGGATGAGCTGATGTCATTATCAATGTATCATATATCGTAACCAATTGTATAAAAATACTGCTGTAATTAACTCAGAGATAATCAACGATACAATATTATTTTATATTATTGATTAGGATGAGTCGACGTGATCAATGTATTATATATCGTAATCGATAATGTATTTTATATTAAATCATCACTTACTTTTATATTTAAAAAAAAAAAAACTTAACATCACATTACTTTTAATAATACTATTAATTATTGAACGGATGTTTTTTCTTACCTATTTGAAGAGTTGGGCTTTATAAGAAGTAGAAAGAGTTGGGCTTTTTAAAGATATATACGTGTTGAAAATAGTATATCGATTTTATTTTTGAAACAATAGTATATCGAATTTATATAGAAATGGACGTGCTAAATTAAGATTTACACGTTGCTTGTTTTTCACGATAGTTTTATTTTTTATTTTTTTAATACACATATGTGTAGTTGATGCATATAATGTACGGTTGTTTTCGGGAATTTTATATAATAAAAAAACCTAAAAAAAAAAAATAATAAAAAAAAAAAAAAAAAAACCTGTTGAAGATTTACACTTTGCGTGTTTTCCACAAAAGTTTTTGCTTCGTCGATATACACTTATGCATATACGGTCTTTTTTCTTGGGCTTTTTAGGGTTTTTTGGGCTTTTCCAAAACAAAAAAATACACGGTTCGAAAATTGTATGTCCAATTTACATGGAAATAGATTTTTACTTGATGTGGTCTCGGAAATGTGGCTGCTTGTTCATCTTTGGAATTGATGTTTCAGCCGATAGATTTTATTCATATTTTCAAGGTCTCGTCTCAACAAAATAAGGTGTGGTACAGTATCTAATGTACGGCTTTCTGGTGGATTTCGAAGATGAGAAATCTTATCATCTTCGATGCGGCTAAACTGGATATTCAGCAACTTTTTTTTGAATATTCAACAAAATTCCTTTTTTTGGTCCTCCGGGAAAGCGTCAAAATCGAAGTGTGATTGGTACACTTGGTCATCGAATCCTTTTCTTGGTTGGAAAACGACTTAATCATGAGTTTTTCTGGGGTCTACGGCTTTGTTTCTTGGTTTCTGTTTACTTCTACCTCTATTCTGTTTCAGTTCCAATTTTGGCTATGTAATTCTGCTTGTTTTATGTTATCTTGTAAACTCAGTAACTTCTTAACTTTCTAAATTCATTGCTTGAAAGTTTCTTTATACAATCTGCTGTTCAAAAACAAAACAAAAAACCACGTGTCGAATTCACATAGAAATATACATTAAGCTAGAGAAAATGTAGCGTGTTTTTTATTATACTTCTTTTCTGTTTTGCTTTGATACACATATGTAGTTGATGTATATACCGTCTTTTTTTTAGGTTTTTTAAGTAAAACAAATACCTATGTTGAAAATAGTTTATCGAATTTACATGGAAATATAGAGTTCTTGTAGTGTGTTTTCCACCATATGTCTTTTTGTTTTCAACTTGACACACATATCATCGGTAATGAAGCATTTGACACGGGTAAGGATCGATGGCGATCTTGTCGATCACAAGACATTATTCTGAAATTTATAAGCACTAACTTAAAATATTCAAGTATTATTACGAGTCAATGGTTGATATTTTAAAAAATTAGATGGTATACATAGAATTTTTGTTGATGCATATAATGTACGGTTTTTTCGGGGTTCTTAAATAATAAAAATTCCTTCAAAAAAAATTTATATTTGTGTCGAAATTATTAGTGTTCTTTGGTGGATATGGAAAAGTCGTTGCAGAATGATATACGAGAAACAACCCACCCGCCCAGATTTGATTTTAGCTATGGCTGAGTCTGAAGTTTATGCATACATGCTTGCGCTCCCAAATATTGATTCCAAGCAGATTCCGCAAAGTCCAAGAAAAAAATGGGTATCACCTCCAGCCTCCTTCGCAAAATTTAATGTTGATGTCGCAACTAAAGGAGACTCGATGGCTGTTGGAGGAGTCTTATGTAACCAAAATGGAGATATTTATAACAGTTTTATTATGAAACTCGATGGCCGATACGAGGTAGCAGTTTGGTGAGGCCCTAGCCATTCATCAAGCTATCAATTTTGCTATAACTTAAGGCTTCTTCAGTGTGGTATTCGAATGAGACTCTCTGACAGTTATCCTCAAGTTAAACTCTGAAGAGACGGATTTATCTCACCTGGAAAGTGTTATTCATGATTGTAAGATCCTACTTCTAGTTTTCTCTACTTGTAAATTTTCTTTTGTCAAGATAGAAAGAAACAACACAGCTCATCTCTTGGCAAAAGATGGTCTTTTTTTTATAGAAGTTAAACAATGGGGCTCTATGTCGCATTTTCATTTAATCATCGCTTGTCATTCTGATATGATGCAATAAAACCCATTATTCCTCTAAAAAAAATCACATGTCTTAAGCATGTTAGAAATTTACACGTTGCGTGTTTTCCACGATAGTCTTGTAGCATGTTTTCCATGGTAATTATTTTTGTTTTTGCTTTAATACCGTGAGCCGTCGTCAGAAGCGGTAAACAGCGGCGCAGAAGCGCGTCAGAAACTTGCAATTTTAGAGCCCGTTTTTCATTTCATAGAAATGTATTTTAAATCAATTTTTATTTTTTACTCAAACTAAAAAATCGGTAAGATCTAAGTAAGGCCAAATTTATAAAGAATTAAGTGGAAAAAGTCTAATTGAATTTACGTTCACATTTTATAACGATCATCAACATAATATACCTAAAAAATAGTTGTGGCATATTATTTTTTTCACATGGTCAAGGCCCCTAATTTTTTTTGGTCTAGAGCCTCTGATTACACAGGGACGGCTCTGCTTAATACACTTGACGTTGATGCCCAAAATCTAGCGCCGCACCGCGCCATGTAACTTGCCTTAACATATTTCTTTATTGATTAACCGCAACATCCGTCTGGATCGATGGAAAACAACTGGGGCGGACCGACATGCTCATAAGAGGGGCCATTCTCCCGTATTGAGAGCCTGAAAAACCGTGTAGTTTGTTGATAAAAAATATTAAAACACTATTAATGTCACCATTGAATATTTGTATTTGTTCTGGTAACCCAATTGAGAAATTTTTTGAGAATCCGTCACTTGAATACAATTTCCTTAAAAATATGTAATTATGAATAATGTCATTATCATAAGTTATCAATTTCCTTAAAAATATGTAATTAATAATTATGAATAATGTCATTATCATAAGTTGATAACTTATCTAACCTACTAAATGACACAACATGATTATAATCATGGACAGATCCAGAAATTTGTTTCAATACTGTTATCGGAAAACTACATTTTTTTATCCAAAACTATTCCATTCGGGTCACCGGAGACCTAAAACTGCATTTTCCAAAAACAAACTATATCGTTTTAATATTGAATAAAGTTTTTGGATCTCAGTGAAATCACATGACCACATGTACATTGATCGATGTAGATCCGCCCTTGATTATGATTTGAACAACTCCCTAGATAGACAATATCACATATGAGTGCTTCGCCGCTAAATTATATTATGACATTTATTGTGTCAGAATAATTGTGATAGTAGCATAACTCATACTACCTCCGTCACCTAAAAAGTGTCCACTTTTTATTGGACCATGGAGAGAAGAAATAATTAATGTGTTGTATTTTAAGAATGAATAGACAAATATACCCTTAACTAATCATAAATGCTTGTTTTGGAATATGAAAGGATTATGAAAAATTAAATGTTAAAAGATGGGTATGATTGGAAAAAATGTATTTAATGATGTATTGAAAATTTAAATGGATGACTTTTTATGACAATTCGTTTTAGTTATGACACTTTTTATGGGACGGAGGTAGTACGTTATAACGAAGATTTGGCCCTTCAAATTATGAATTCCCTTCTTATAAGTAACTACTCCCTCCGTTCCTATTTAACTGTCACAGTTGCCAAAAACACATATTAAGAAAAGTAGTTAATCTTTTTGACTTAACATCAAAAATGCAATTACATCCCTTGTATAACGTTAATACAATATTGTTTTCAATCTCCTAACTTCAATAAATAATGATAGATGTAGAAAAATACAATAAATAATGTTTTGAAAAAGTAATTACAATAGGTGAAATAAAAATTTACTTTTGACCACTAGGACAATTAAATAGGAACGAAGAGAGTATATGAGATTATAAGTCTTATTATCAATTCACCGTTATATATATAAGGCATGTCCCGCACACATGTTTTGCCATTTAATCATCATAAATCAAATACGTTTCTTAAATGCATTATAACGAATATATCGTGCATGGCACAATATTTTGGATTAGGGTCGATTTTATAGATTATAAAATGAACATTCGACGATTATGAATGTACACAGAGAAAAGAGGAAAAGGAAAAAGTGATGCACATATATGGTAATATATATTAGAAGAAAAAAATCAAATTGATGGATAAATGCCAAAATGATAATTATGATTGTTATAGATAATGTTATGGTTTAAATAAATTAGTATAAGATAAAAAATTATCTTTAGTTTTAATTATTTTGAATTTAGTTTATTATTTTGAATTTATTTTTATCTCATTTTATCTCCTATATAAAGGAGTAAGCATTGTAACATTTGAGGTATCAATTCAATAAAACATCTAGTTTGTGTCTTCCGTCTTGCGTATTCTGATTTTCTTTATGGTATCAGAGCCATGGACGGGGGTTCGAGTGTCTTAACAATGGTGAACCCTCGTCCGGTCTTCTTCCGCTTTCAGCCAAGTATCTTTCGTCCATTCAACTATCTGCAAAGACTGCAATAGTCCTTCCAAACCATCCTCTATTGGAAAAAAAAATAAAAACAAAAAATAAAAACAAAAAAAACAAAACCGCAGCTCCTTCCGTTTCTGCAAACCACCCACAGCAAAAACCATTCCGTTTGCTTTATATTTGAAGTTTCCAATTGCTTTTGTTCGAAGTTCAAACACCTTTCCGATGCAGCAATTTTTTTTCCATTTATTCACCTTTAAACCAAACCACCAGATTAGCAAAAAAAAAAAAAAAAAAAAAAAAAAAAAAATCTATTCGATGCATTCGATGCTTCTGGCCGGCCATTTGCATCATATTAATCCACAACTGGTGCCACCGGAAAAAAAAAAAAAAAAAAAAAAAAAAAAAAATTGAAAAGGGAATGCTTCAAGTTTCATTTAGTTTTATATAAAGTTAATATTATTTTTAAATAAATACTTTATATATAGTATGGTGTGCCGGAGAAATTGGCTGATTTTATTTTCAGCAGCAAAAAAAAAAAAAAAAAAAAAAAAAAAAAAAAAAGCTGCCGTAGAAATTGGCTGATATATCTTCAGCATCAAAAAAAAAAAAAAAAAAAAAAAAAGAAAGAAGAAGAAATCTTCAATAAAACATCTATTCTATCTCTTCATTTTGTTTTTAGATGCAGGTGTAAGATAGACCCAATCCGAACAACGAGATATGTGCGCCGATGAAATCAAACTACACACTAATGGACTCGGAAAAGCCGAACAAGGCGTCTGCCTTGGGAGTGGAGATCTTACTCAAAAAAAAAAAAAATCACAACTATGGACCTGGAAAGATCATCCGAGGTGGAGATCGCCTCAAAAATACAACAACTATGGACTCCGGAAAAATCACCGGGGTGGAGATCGCCTCCAAAAATCACAACCATGACCCGAAAGAACCAGTCGGAGTGGAGATCTTATCCAAAATACCACAACTATAGACTCCGGAAAGCACCGGAGTGGAGATGCCTCCAAATCATGTGCAAAAAGACAAACTCGACCTCCAAACCCGCCTGCGTTTGAGGAGGGTATTAGAAAAAAAAATCAAATTGATGGATAAATGCCAAAATGATAATTATGATTGTTATAGATAATGTTATGGTTTAAATAAATTAGTATAAGATAAAAAATTATCTTTAGTTTTAATTATTTTGAATTTAGTTTATTATTTTGAATTTATTTTTATCTCATTTTATCTCCTATATAAAGGAGTAAGCATTGTAACATTTGAGGTATCAATTCAATAAAACATCTAGTTTGTGTCTTCCGTCTTGCGTATTCATGAAGAAAATCAGAATACGCAGAACAGAAGACACAAACTAATGGTTTTATTGAATTGATGAATAAAGCTTACAATGTATCTTGTATATATAGTAGAGAAATAATACGAGATAAATCTAAATACTTATCCAAATATAATTTAAATAAAATAAATAAATGATCTTTTATTCGAAAATCTAATTTATCTTGAATATATCATCTTTATCTCCTTTTTTTCGATCTCCATTCATATCTTCGACTTTATCTTCTATCTACTCTCTCAAAGCGTTGCCGGGTTGGAAGCAATGTTTGCCATCAACAAAGAAAATGCTACTTACTTTTTGACACCCACGCTTTTAACTCTTCTTGCCTTGCTTCTTTTTTTTTCCCATTTCTTGGGCTTTTAAGGCGTGGCTCTTTTTTTTTGTTGTCGAAAAATCTGCTCAATTTTTTTTGTGACTGCAAAAGTGCTCTTTGATCTCTGAAATACACATCTGACGGAGGGATCTATGTCTTTCAATTGCAACGAAAATAAAATAGACATATATAACATAGATATCAAAGAAAAATATATGATGATATATGTAAGAATATTTTTATTCATAAATAAAACCTAAAAAAAACAAATTGGAGTCCGAAAACAATCCGTGCATTAAACATCGTCTCCGCATCTATGCCTTGCTCTGCATCTGTGGACGACAAAATATTTCTGTAGTCAACCCACAATTTGGGAAGCCAAATTGCACCCACAATTTTATTTGGGCACAAGTTGTGGCACTGCACGACGTAATGTGAATTTTTTTTTATTTATTTATTTATTTATTTTTTTGCACATAGCCTGCTGATGACAATGACAGATATGTAGTTTCGGATTCCTTTGGAAGAACGAGATGATCGAAGGATATAATTTTTTTTTTTTTTTTTTTAAGAGTGGAGGAGGGATCGGGCGAGGGTTCACCAATGTTAAGGCACTCGAACCCCCGCCCCTATCTCTGATACCATGAAAAAACAGAGGAAGGAGGCCGGAAAAGCACAGGGAAAAACAAAGAGAAACATGAAAAGGTAAAGTTCTTCTTGTTTTTTTTTATCTTCGAGTAGCCTGGCAATCTAATTTATACAGCTTGTTCTAAGAGTTTGATCCATGGCAGACTTTATTTGAATTGATCCTAGATAAACCTAATTCTTGAATGAATAATCTGAAATAATTCATAATTCAAATACAAAAAATATATATGAGATAGATCACCCCTTTATTCAAAAGATTATGACTCTAGATAGACTTATCACTTCACACAGCCTGCTGTATTTGAATTTTTGACCTTATCTCTCCATTTCCATCCTTATCTCTCCATTGAGTCGACTGCTCAATGTCTCGAATCTTTGTTGTCTGAGCTTGAGTCTTGCGTTGTGTTTGTTGTGACTGCTTGACTCTTAATACCTCTCTCAAAGCGTGCACTGGGGCGAAGGCATAGTTTGTTGATGAATTGATGAAGGAGGAACACGGTGGTCGGTTTTGTGAATGGATCGGCCACTTGGTGGTGAGCAGGAATGTGTTTGGTGACAAGTTTCCTCGAGCCACTTTCTCTTTTAACGCACAAAGTGATAATCTAGCTCAATATGTTTAGTCCGAGCATGAAAAACTGGATTAATGGTGAGGTACAATGCACTTAGGTTGTCACAGTACACAGTTGGTGGTATAGAATGACCAAGTTGTAAGTCCTGAGTGAGGAACTGTAGCCAAGTTAATTCTGCTGCTGTATTTGCTAAAGCCCGATACTCTGCTTCAGTGCTTGATCTGGAGATTGTGGGCTGCTTCTTGGCACACCAGGAGATGAGATTTTGGCCGAGGAATGTGCAAAAACCGGTTGTAGACCTCCTAGTGGTGGGGCAACCTGCCCAATCTGCATCGGAGTATGCTGTGAGGGCCAACGTACTATCTGCTGTGAACTCCAGGCCTAGATCCAATGTGCCTTTAACATATCGGAGAATTCTGTGAGCCAGCTTTAGATGAACATGAGTAGGAGCCTGTAGGAATTGAGAGGCATAGTTTACACTGTAGGCAATGTCAGGTCTTGTGAAGGTGAGATATTGGAGTGCTCCAATGAGTTGCTGTAGTAAGTGGGGTCTTCCAGACACAAGTGGACTCTGCGTGAGCTTGAGGCTTGAGTTCCAAAGGTGTAGCCATAGACTTGCAATCCACCATTTTTGCCCTTTCCAGAATGGTGAGGGCATAGTGTGTCTGGGAGAGATGCATTGTAGGACCTGCACAAGAGATTTCCACTCCAAGAAAATGATGTAAAGTGCCCAAATCTTTCATAGCAAACTCAGTGTGTAGAAGTGTGATAAATGAAAAGAGTAGCTGAGTGTTGGATCCTGTTAGTAACATATCATCTACATATAGCAATAGAAATAGAGATCCAGAATGTGAGTGAAGCACAAAAAGTGAGGGATCAGCAAGGCTACAATAAAAACCATAATTAATAAGGAATGAACTGAACCTGTCAAACCAGGCCCTTGGGGCCTGCTTGAGGCCATAAAGGGCCTTCCTTAACTTGCATACATGTGTAGGGAACTGAGCATCTGCCATGCCAGGTGGTTGGGACATATAGATTTCTTCATGGACAAGGCCATGCAAGAAGGCATTCTTGACATCTAACTGTCTGATAACCCACCCTTGACTTAGTGCTGCTGCTAGGACAAGTCTGATGGTACCAGGTTTAATGACTGGGGAGAAGGTTTCAGTGTAGTCTACCCCATCTACCTGGTTATACCCCTTTGCCACAAGTCTAGCCTTAAGTCTGTTAAGGGTTCCATCAGGATGAAGTTTGGCTTTGAAAACCCATTTAGAGCCAATGATGTGCATTCTAGGGGTTCTAGGGACTAAGTCCCAGGTTTGGTTTTGGTGAATGGCCTGTAACTCTTCCAGCATGGCAGTCTTCCAACCAGGATGTTTAAGGGCCTCAGTGACAGTTCTTGGCTCCCTAGGGACAGTAGGGAAAGTAGAGATTGTTAAAGCATATTTTGGATTAGGCTTGAGGATTCCATGTTGGGCCCTGGTAGTCATGGGGTGAGTGCCTAAAAGGATTGGATCAGAAACAGGAGAGGCAGGGGCTGGGGATGTAGGAGGGAGAGGACTGGAGCTGGGGGAGGTACTGTGAGATGGTGTTGAGTTGGGAGTGAGTGGATTGGGGAAAGTAGAGTCCAAGTCAGAATCAGGGGGTGGTTCATGGTGTAGGTCCTGGTTATATGTGGAAGTAGGTGTAGAGGGTTCTGATGATAGTGTTGGAGTGGGGGAAGTGTCTGATGCGGCATGGTCAGGATGGGTGGTAGAAGTATCTGTCTCACTTTGTTGTGGAAGGATGGGAATGTCTAGGGGCTTGAGTGGAGGTTTGGGTGTCTGGGTGGGGTATGTGTGGATGAGATGTTGGTGTGTGACCGGATGTAGGTTGAATCCAGGTCTTCAAAGTCTTGAGGGGTTGGAGTGAGCAGTGCAGGAGTAGGTGTGTCTGAGTTTTGTAAGGGAATAGGGTTTCATCAAACACTACATGTCCGGAAATGATTATCTTCTGGTTTGTAGGATGGTAACACTTATATCCCTTATGTTGCATCTTTGTATCCTATGAAAACACATGGCCTTTGTTTTGGGATCAAATTTGTTCTGTCTAGTGTCCCAAGTGTAGGGATAGCATCTAGTTCCAAACACCCTAAGAGATGAATACACAGGGTCTTTGTGATAGAGTTTGTGGTATGGTGATTCAGAGTTTAAGGCAGCACAGGGTGTCCTGTTCATAATATACACAGCTGTAGCAAATGCTTCATTCCACAAAAATAGAGGTAGGTTACTGTGGAATAGCATAGTCATCCCTAGTTCTCTTATGGTCCGATGCCTTCTTTCTACAACCCCTGTTTGCTGTGGTGTGTGAGGACAAGATAAGTGATGCAAAATGCCATTAGCTTTGAAAGTGTTTGCTCATTTTGTTGTTAACAAACTCCCCTCCACAGTCTGAGTGGAACACTTTAATGTGTTTTTCAAATTGTCTATGTACATAACTTTCAAAATTGATATATGCTTGAAAGAAATCAGATTTGTGTACTAATGGAACAAACCAAGTAAACTTGGAAAAATCATCCACAAAACTTGCATAATAATTAAAACAACCAAGAGATCTAATGGGAGCTGGTCCCCAAAGATCACAGTGTATTATTTCAAAAGGAGCAGTGCTAATGTTCTCAGAATCAAGAAAAGGCAATCTACTAAGTTTCCCTAATTGACAGCTTTCACAGATGTGATCTGTCTTTATTTGTCCAATAACATCTATTAAACCTTTTGCTTTCAGAGCCTGAACAGTCCCCATCTGAGTGTGACCTAGCCTTTGGTGCCATAATTCACTTGAGCCTGACCTGAATCTTGTTGAGTAGTGTAATTCAGGTGTGTTTTGGAGGACATACAGGTCACCCTTTCTTGTCCCTGTTGTCAGTGTCTGACCTGTGGCTTGTTCCTTAACAAAAACATTTTCATTAGTGAATTCACATATCACAGGTTGATCTGTTGTAAGCTGACTAACTGATAGCAAACTTTTTGTAAGTTGTGGAACAAGTAATACATTGTTTAGTGGAAGAGTTGTGTGTTTGTGTTTAAGTTGAGACTGTCCTATTGCAGTAATGGGCAGTGTGGTGCCATTTCCTATTAGAACTGAATCTGTGCCAAATGCTCTATGCAAATTGTGCAGCATACCTGGTTTACCTGTCATATGGTGAGAAGCTCCTGTGTCTACTGTCCACTCTGTGTCTGCAATGGATGTGTCTAAGGTGAGAGCAGCCAGTGCTTGGGGTAGGTCATTGCCCTGTTGATCTTTCTTTGGTACCCACCAGCAGATTTTTGCTATGTGGCCCATAACTCCACAGTATTGACACTTTTCATTTCTGTACTGATCCCTTTCTTCAATGGTCATCCTCCTTTCTCCTGGTGGAGGAGGCCTCCTTTGTGTGTTGGTACTTGAGTAGTTACCTGCTCCAGAGTGATTACACAGATATCTTCTTGTGCTGGAACCTCTCGCCGATGATTCAAACTGTTGGATTGTCGCAGGGTGGCTGTAGTTGGACTGAGATTTAGATTGATTCTGACTATAGAAAGCCATCTGCTGAGACGATTGTTGATAGAGTTGGGGTGAGAAGGAGGAGAACCAGCTTCTTCTTTGATCCAGATTCTGTAAATGGGACACCAATTCTGTATAGGTAGGTCTGGGGGGCTTTAACATGGTTGTAGTGAAGGTTTCATAATTTGGTCCAAGGCTGGTAAGTAGTGCATAAACTTTCTCTGAGTCACTTATTGGTTTGCCTATGGCTGCAAGGCTGTCACATATCCCTTTGAAGCTCCTTATATGTTCTGCAATAGTTTTGTTCACATCCTTCTTTAGATAAGTTAGCTGCTGCTTGAGGGTAAATTCTCGTTCCTGTGAATCTTGTGCATATGCATCTTTGAGTGCTGTCCATACAGCCAGTGATGTGTCTAGCCCTATCACTATGCCTAGTGATTCCTCAGAGAGTGACCCAATGAGCCATCCTCTGAGTAGCCTGTCAGATTTCTTCCACTTCTGGTACTCTGGATTTTCTGCAGTTGTTTCTGAGTTTTCTGGTCCTGTGGTCTTGATCAATTTTCTGGTGCTGGATCTTCATTTGTGAGATGTCCTACAAGGTCTTGGCTTTCTGCAAGGGCCAAGGCTTGTTCTCTCCATAGTGGATAGTTGCTTTGTGTCAATTTTAGTGTGATGAAGTTGCTGACATTCAGTGAGAGAGTTGTCATTGTGATTGTGATCTGTGGATTGCTTGATTTATCTGTGGTTTGTTTGTTTGCAGAATTGTACTGTATTTGATGAGTTTATTTTTCTGTGTTTCTGTGTTTTTGAGTGTTATGTGTTCTGTTTGGCTGTTTTGATGGATTTGTTTTTGACTTGTTTGTGAATTTTTATCTGTTTGTGTGTGGACCTCCTTTATATAGGGAGGGTGATAGAAGACAAAATTGAAGAGATATGGATGAATGTCAAATAGAGATAAAATTGTTATAGATAAATTCTAGTTTAAATAAAAGATTTATGATTTGTTTTTAAATTCATATTAGATTTTGATAGGAGTTTATCTTTATTTTATTATTGTTTGAATAATCACTTTCTCTCCTATATAAAGGAGTATCGATTAGAACATTTTGATCAATCAATAAAAACACCACTCCAGGTTTAGTTTACGTTCATGTGCACATTCGATTTTCTTTATGGTATCGTAGATAAGGCGAGGTTCGAAATCTTTTAACATTGGTGAACCCTCGCCCGATCCTTCTTCCGTCACCTAACAATATTTTCATCATTGCATAACCGAAATTATTACCTTCGTATCATCAAAAATCCATGAACACAACCAATCTCCAGCACACCAATCCCTTCTTGCAAAACAGCACACCAATCTCCAGCACACCTCCATCACGTCACCAAACTCCTTGTTCAAGGAGGATTGTCCATCCAAATAAAACAAAACACCATCAAAACAAAACACCATGCTGCCAGTTTTTAAATCTCCTCCATTTTTATTCTTTTATTATTATTATTTTTATGGTTTTTTTTATTTATGCATAAATAAATATTCTCACACGCCCACTTGTGCAGAGATTTTTTTTAATTGCCTTTGTCTGAAAAAAAAAAAATATATTGTTTCCGGTTTATCAGTGAATAAATATTTTATCTATAGCATCTATTTGTTTTTTTGGCATCTATTCTATGACAATTTTTTTCAGGTGATATCGGAAAACTGAAAATCCAATGCAGTAAAAGCCATTGGAGGCCGAGATGCAAAAAAAAAAAAAAAAAAAAAAAAAAAAAAAATAGTTTGATGGACTCCGGAAGAACCGCCGGAGTGGAGATGCCCTCCAAAACAAATCACAACTATGGACTTCGGGAAGACAACCGGAGTGGAGATGCCCTCCAAAAAATCAAAAACTATGGACCTCGGAAGACCATCTGGGGTGGAGATGCCCTCCAACAAAAAATCACAACTATGGACTTCGGGAAGACAACCGGAGTGGAGATGCCCTCGAAAATGTGCAAAGACAAACTCGACCTCCAAACCCGGCCTCGTTTGAGGAGGTATTAGTATTAGAAAAAAAATCAAATTGATGGATAAATGCCAAAATGATAATTATGATTGTTATAGATAATGTTATGGTTTAAATAAATTAGTATAAGATAAAAATTATCTTTAGTTTTAATTATTTTGAATTTAGTTTATTATTTTGAATTTATTTTTATCTCATTTTATCTCCTATATAAAGGAGTAAGCATTGTAACATTTGAGGTATCAATTCAATAAAACATCTAGTTTGTGTCTTCCGTCTTGCGTATTCTGATTTTCTTTAATATATATGTATAGGAGATAGAAAAGTACATTGAACGAATAATAAAATTTAAAGTTAATAAAAAAGGGATTTTATAAAATTTCAAAAGGGGGCAGTATGCAAGTATTCGAATATTAATTGGTAACTAATTTGAGCACATAAGGACCGTTTGATAAAAGTTCAAAATCCTTTCATGTAGTAGGGTTTAAAGTGAATCGAGCTAGTCGTGAGATACTCGTACTCAATTATCAAATAAATTTGATTTGATTTGATTTTTTTTTTTTTTTAATCCGAGCTCATAGAAATTCATAAACAAAATTAAAAATAAACTAAAATTGTAAAGATGGTTTGTAATTCTCTCTTCTTCTTTTTTCAGAACTTCCAACATAATTTGTTAATTACGAATCGCTCAAACAAGCATGAGTTACATGAGAAAGAGGGACGAATCATATTCCACACATCCAGAAAAACGTAAACCTTTTCTAACAAATAAATGGGCAATAATATTGTCATCCCGCTTGACAAAAGAGAATGAAAAAGAAACAAAAACAGCTAATAGAGCATGGCAATCGTCAATAACGTTTCTAACATATGAGAGATCCGTCATCTTGATGGACAAACGATTATAAATCTACAGAGAGTCTCCTTCAAACGTCACTCTAAAGTATCCACATGTGAGAGCAACGACTAAGACATCGTAAATAACTAGCTTTAGAAATCAATTAAAGCTATTGTCATAATTATTTAGGTATAACTAATGACACAATCTATTTTTACATTTTTTTATCATTCTTGTCGACATCATAATCAATACGTACTACATCGTAGTATAAAAACATATTGTATAATTCGTTATTGCAAAAAAAAAAAAAATAATAATAATAATAATAATCCCACTACCAATAATATTCTGTTCATGAGATAGAGCCAACGACCATAACAAAATATTCTCATATTGGCCATAAGTCCTTTTGACAGTTGACATTAAGTTTTGGTCACACACACACACACACACATATATATATATATATATATATATATATATATATATATATATATATATATATATATATATATATATATATATATATATAAACCTATCTATTCACGTTAATCTCACCATGGTCATTGATCAATGGAAAAAATGCTACTGCTACGTTAAAATTGATTCAGCAAATGATTTAAATTGATAATGTTGAAACCCATGATCAATGGTGTAAACGTAATTTGAATCAATTTTGCTATGATAGTGTAACACCCCGAGTCAATTTAACTTTTTGACCCGAATCCGAACCAAAACTGTACCCAAAGGAGTGAGCAAGCCAGACATTGTCTCTTCACCTTCTCGATACCTTGAATCTAGCTCATCAGAAAAATATAATAACTGAAGGTGTGATCACGAATTCCCCGTAAGGAGTGTCTAAGCATCAAGAGGGAACTAAGAAAGCAGCTGAGCAAGATTTCAGAGTTGTGATATGCATAATATAAATATTTGTACTGAATGGTGCATGCTATCTGTACTGAAAATATTTAACTAAAAATAAAACATGCAATTAAGTGAAAATAATAATAGTTGTAGTGAAACATTATTATGCTGGACTAAAATACTATAATTGATACCTACTGAAAATCTGGAAATAATGTTACATTTCTAATCTATATGTGTTCCTAAAAGAAACTCTGAAACTGTCTGAGGTTGCAGACCGGATTTTCTGACTGGCTCCGGCATATAAACTGTACTCCTTATTATAGCTCAGGAGCAGGGCCTGATGCCGGGGATTCTCGAGAACTCACTACACTGAATCCGAAATCTAAATTCTCCCTCTAACCCGGGAGTGAGGATGTCTGTCTAGGAAACCGTAACATTATTAGCTTATCTTTAAAACATATTGTATGTAGATATCTGTCTATAGTGTCTTTCCTTCTGAAAATTATATTAATGCAAAGACACCATGCTTTGTACTTAAACTGTAAAACTTTATGTTAATACTTTCATGTCTAGAAATCTGTTATATTCCAGAAATCCGTTATCGTTTAGAATACTACTGATAGCTCTGAAAATTGACTTTAACTTTTTCAATATAGAATTTACCTCCATATTTTTAAAAATGGGTTTATTGTCAAAAAGGACAATTTGAACATGTGGAATATTTTTCTGAGTAAAAATGACATATCCTTATTCCACTGTATAGTGAAACATTATATTTGGGGTCAGTTCCACTGCAACAAACAATAGATTTGGGGTTATTAACAGTGGATTTGTCATTATCACCTAATTTATATTTTCACTATCCTCGATTCTCATTTCCTCCCCCTTTTTTGTACTTTAAAGATAGAGTTGGTTCACTTGTTAGTAAAAACTACTTTTAAACTTATAAGTAAAAATAATGTTCAATCTTTTGAATATTTTCTTACCACTTGAAAATATGGTATTCACATTTATATATTTATATACTTAATAAACATATATTTGTTTCTCTTTAACATCACTTTATTTTTTTAAATTAGATAATAGTAACAACAATTTGTTTTAACATCGAAAATCATAATAAAACGATTTAAGACATGCACCAACATGGTGTATATCCAGGGACGGCTGCAGGAATTGTGTGACACGGGTCAGGGATCGAGACCGACGCATTGTATTACAAATTTTCAATACATTACATAAAATATATGTATAATTATGGGTCAATTACAAATATTTGAAAATTTTAACGGGTCAATAGGTAAATATTAGTACATAAAATTTTTAAAGTGTGTATAATATACATAGAATTTTTTATTAATTTTTTGGTTTTGAGGGTCAGGTGACCTTTTTCCCAAAGGTGGCGCCGCCCCTGTGTATATCAAACCTTAATAATTATCTGGTTTTTCTGAAAATAGGCCACCGGCCCACCAGTGAATAACCACCGCTTCAATGGTGTCGGTTTTACTTTCTAAACCGATTCCGATACTAAACTAACATGCTCAGTTGGTTAAATATCACATTTCATATTACAAACATGCATTGAGAACTAAAAACAAATTAAATCAGCTGAAATGCTAAAAAAAACATAAATGATAAAAATGACTCCTTACTTCCGGTCCAAACCGCTAATCCGTTTATTGAAACATCATTAACTTGATCCCGTTTTCATTGATACCACAACTGAGTTTTTTGATCGATTTGACATGAAAGTGTTGTCCCAAAAAACTTCTCCATCCTTCTTCTTTCCTTCTCGTTGTTTTCTTTTCTTTCCCTCGGCCATTAGCTAGACTCTCTGTTTTTGCTTATTTTCTTTCTCTGTTTTCCCCCATGAAATAAAATATGTGCGCTCCTCCTTTATTCCTTCGCTTTGTCCAGCATGATTCTATTTTCCTTCCAAACATTTGAAAGAAGTAAGGATTTGCTTATAATCCTTATTACATGTTCTTGTGCACACCACGTCTCCTTTTGCTTCTTCTCTCTTTTAGACTATTAACTACTCCAACTCATAACTCATATGAGACCACTCTTTTTAGCTTCCTTCTTGTAACTCATACCAACAATTGTGATTTTAGTTTCTGATTTCCAGCAGAAGGCTTCGTGATTCGAAATTTCGATTTTGGATAATGGCCGAACGATTCGAATCCAGGTAATTGAAAATCTAGGTCGGATCGTTACCGATAGTAGCAATATCCGATGCCACAACCTCTCGACTGCAACAAATGACACAATCAATTTTCTTTAGATTGATCAAGAAGTAAGACTAATTGATCATGTCTCAACTTGAGCATAATCAACTATGAAAAAGTAGATTGCATCAATTGTGGTTGTGTCTGAATAATTATAGGTACGGAATTACCCTCACAAGATCGGTGTAAAAATGAGTTGTGATCGTCGTTTCTAACTTCCTCCGAATGCTCCACCAAGTCCAACGAAATTGTGACCGGCCGCCGCCACCACCACCGCCTCCTACAAAGATCAAGACCGCCAATGCCCCCGCCACCACCCAATAAAGCTTGCATTGTATCCAACCTCCACACCGCCGCCGCCACCGCCACCCAAGAAACCTTGCATCGTATCAAACCCTCCACCTCCACTATTGAGAGTAATGAAACCGAATTTCCATTGATTTGTTTGAGTACAATATAGGTGATTATATACCACACGACCATAATATAAACGCAATAATACACAATAAAGTAGAAAAAGCGTATTGTGTTAAAAATAAAGTAGTACGCTTATTACCACCAATTGGTTTTAGTAGAATCTGGTAAAGCTCTCGATCCTAAGAACTGGTATCGGGCTGTAGGTCACCGGTTCGAATCCCAAAGAAAGACATCTTTGTGTAATGATTCCACGGTGTGATTACAGATCTTTGAGGGCATCTTTGCGTAATGATTCCACGGTGTGGTTGCAGATCTTTGGGGCATGCTTTGCGTAATGATTCCACGATTCTGCGATACTAGGGGATTGTTGGGTGTACCAAAGATCCCGCATGCTCAAGCGTAAGAGGATTCGACTGAGGCGCAGAAAAACTGTATTGGTATAAGGAAATAAAGTATCACACTCACTACCACCAATTAATTTTAGTAGAACGGTAATCGCTTGATCCTAACAACTGATATCGGAGCGAGGTCCCCGGTTCGAATACCGGCAGCAGCATGCTGCATAATGAATGATTCCACGTGTGGTTGCAGATGTTGGGGCATCCTAACAGCCGGCAACAAACTTCTTCATATCAATCGAGGGATGTGAATTGTGATACCCTAAAAAAGAACTTTTATCAATCGAGAGATGTGAATTGTGATACCCAAAAAAAAAAATATAGCTGAATAAAAAAAATTGATGTGTGGTCACCCATGTGATCAACACATGGTTGGGACAAAACTTACTAAAATTTGGAATGGAGGGTTGTACCATAATTAAGAAAATTTGTAACGGAGGATTGTAAAAATCCTTAGTAAAATTTGGAATTGAGGGTTGTAAAAGCCTAAATAAAAAAAATATCGGATTTGAAAATAAGTTTGACAATAGACAAAACTTCTTTTAGGAAAAAAAAATAAGTAAATGGGAGAATATAGAAGAAGAAGTAAAGAGGAAGAAATATTAGAAAAGAATTTGATGGGATGAGAAAAAAAAAACAAGATTCAAACAATATTTGATTGCAGCTTTTTTAGCACTCTAAGTTCTATCGCTGCGGGTTGTGTTGGTGTTGCTGCTACTACTTCCTTCATCCACTTGTTCTCATCACATCTAAATTGGTGATCTAAAGGGAAGGGACGTTGGACCTGACAGAAGATTTGAGAAAAAATTTCATCAACCTGTTCTCATCACATCTAAATTGGTGATCCAAAGGGAAGGGATGCTAGATTTGTCATAAGATTTGAGGAAAAATTTGCAAAGGGTGTGCGATATCATAATAATACAACAATTTATTTTGATGACTAAAAAAATCAACGGAAAAAACTATGTGAAAGAAGACGGTTGTGGGTTGAGGGTTAATGTAGATTACGGTAACGAACGAGATTTGAAAGACATTAGTCAAATAGCTCTGATATCATATTGTGAGTAATAAAACTGAATTTCCATTGATTAGTTAATTTGTATGAATACAATATAGGTGATTATATACTACACAACCATAATATAAACATAATAATACACAATGATTCGATTGATTACAATGATTTATTTTTCATGATTTTGTGTATCTGGAATATTCTCAAAATCTACCTCCACCACCACCTCCACCATTACCACCACCGCCGCCGCCGCCGCCTAAACTACCAATAGGCAAACCAGTCAATGCTTGGATAATGAACTGAACAGTCTGATCTGCTCTATTTCCCCCACCCATTCTTCCAACTCCTCCACCACCACGACCAAAATCACCGCCTAATCCTCCCCCTCCACCTCCAATTCCTCCAAGAATCCCACGAGATCCTCCAATATATCCTCCGCCGCTGCCATATCCTCCGCTTGCGGTAACTGGTTGCAAGTAATTCTGGTTATAGCAATCCTGATAACCGCCGGCCGGCAGCTGCCGGAGCATCATATATTCATTATTCTGTGCTGACCCATTAATCCCAATTGGACTCTGAACACACTGATTTGCCATAAATTGCTGCATAGGAATCCCTGTGGCTATTTCCTGCACAATCAGAAATTATCTTTTTATTTTCAAACTTACTTATTTTAACTAAGATTTTAGGCACGAGAAGAGAGACCTCCATCTTTATGTCGGATGTAGTTGAACATATCAGAAACCTAAGAATTGCATGTTGGACTAGATCTTATTGTTGTGTTTTTCTTTTCTCCTAATTTTTGTAATTTTTTTATGGTGCCTCGTTAGTAGGCCTGGTTCATAAAGTGGTTAGTAGGCTTGGTTCATAAAATGGTCTGTCCTTAAAAAAATAAAAAAAATTTAGGGAGGATGTTGAAAAAAATTTTGTCCTAATTTTAATCAGAATATAAGAAATATGTTTTCTGACCGACATTCAACCTTTAAACTCTAACACACGACTCAAATTAATTCGAATAATCAACTACTTTATGAAATGTAAGATATGCATGAAAAACAAGTTAAATAAAAAAGACTTATATTTCGAGATATATATACAGAACTAAAAATATATAAAAAGAAGAACTAGGTGGAGGCGGTACCGTTGCGGGTATGCTGGATCCGCCCGTGTTTGACGCCATACCCGGATGTTGTAATTGACTATTTGCACAATCCAAATGAGCATCAAACCCACAAATTCTACAGCTATAAAGCCAATGATTCAACCCTTGAGTACTACATATATCACAATTAAACCTCTTATCACCATAACTAGGTGAAAACACAAGTTCTAAAGTATGAAAATGACTTTGACAATTCAAAGTCAAAGGCATAGAGGCACAAAGCACATGAATATCAAGATTACAAGGTTTACAGTTATACACGAACCCTTGACCTAGTTTCCCACATGCATCACAAGTGAAGGATCCACCTTGATATTCGGGTTTTACGAGGAGGGTGAAAACATGGTCTTTGTGGAATGGATGTGTGATTTTTGAAGGCATTTGGGAGCATTTTTTGTGGAGGAAGAAGTTGCAAGAAGTGCAGGTGTAGATGATGGGTTCTAGGGTTTTGAGATTGCATGCTGAACATGATGATAATGGAGGTTGAAGATGGTGGTGATTGGTTGGGATTTGGGAGAGGTGTAAAGGGTGGTGATGGCTGAAATGGTTGATTGTTTGTTGGGGTTGAGATGGGGGTTGGGGACTCATCTTTCTTCCTTTGCTTCTTTGTGATTGTTGGAATACTTGTATTATATATAAGGAAGAAAAATTAGAAAAGCGACCATTATACGAAAGCCGTACCAAGTGATCGACATGTATAATACATTTTCATGTTTACATATTTTCAGACAGTGGTTGTGTATTACATATCATTTGACAATCGTTGTACCATAAAATATCTTATTTATTATTACTCATAATGAGTAATATTACTAACATAACAATTCAGACACAACAAGTGTCAAAACATAGTGTCGGTTTAATCATTCATGATATGACGCTCGGTCCCTCCTTAAATAAATGTCACATATAATGGGAGGTCCTACTATATATATACTATCACCCTGTCTGAGTTTTTATAATAATAACGTTACATTTTCTTAGTTATTTACGCGGTAAGAATGACGAGTAGTGATTATTAATGCTATAACAGTTGTGTCATAACGATCATCACAATATCTTTTTATAAAAGTGGATCTTGTGTATTATTGTGATAAAAGTGTTATAACAACAGCTAGCATATTCCATCAATAACAAATTAACAATCAAACTCATTGTATAACAGTATAAGGTGTTTAATACAATCTTGATAAATACATGTATTATGTATATTTTAATAAGTAAAATTGATCTCTATCCTTGACCAAACGATTTCCATTCCCATGGCCTTTCTGACTTAAAATGCCCATTGACTTTTTTTCACTTCTTGTTAAACCATCACAATGCTTCATTTCTCCAATAAAATATATAGAATACAATACACATAAATTGAGTTTTTTTGTGCAAAATATACTTGTTTTATGCATAATAAAGCACAATTTATAAATATTTTTCGACAAATGCATCCCTTTTGGCCCTTTTCTTCTTTCTCTTGCTGACTTTCATAATTAAAAAAATATCTTTATTAGTTGTTGATTGTGACAAGTTGATGAATACATCACTCTTTATTGGAAAAAGAATAAAATGAAAATGATTGAGACGTAGTACATGAGTTGAAACCAGGGAAACTTGAAGATATATGTCTCAAAAGTTAAATCTTTGATATATATATATGTCCCGTATGAAATGTTTTGAAATATATGTTTTCGTCCTTTTTCGTCACTCATGCATGTAAATCCAATTCTTTTTTTCGTCACTCATGCGTGAAAGCTTTCTTACCTTAACAAAAAAAAAAAATTTGGGGGAGTGATAGATTTTTTTATTTTAAGCATACGAAATATACACACGCACACATATTTTTGTCTCCTTTGAGACTCGAATAAAAAATCACTAGGTTAAAAATCTCAATAATTACCACTAAAGAGTGATAAAGTTACTCTATTAATTAAGTCTACACTATTTTTACACCATCATTATCCCACCACATATTTTTCACTTATAAACAAAATTAAAAAAACTTGAACAACTACAATGTGGGTGTCACTATTTTTACACCATCATCATCTCATCACATATTTTTCACTTATAAACAAAAAATTTAAATAAAAAAAATTTGAAATAATCACAACTACAAGATGTGTAAAAATAGAGAAGATTTAAGTGAGTACCTCTATCATAACTCTTTTTTTTTTTTTTTTTTTTTTTTTTTTTTTTTTTTTTTTTTTGGTAAGAAACATTAAAAATTTGGATATAAATACAATATCATTCAAACATAACCACTAATTATTTTTTCACACGCTTTCACGCATGAGTGACGAAAAAAAAGATTTGGGCTTTCACGCATGAGTGACGAAAAAAAGACGAAAGCATATATTTCAAAACATTTCTTGCGAGGTATATATATCAAAGATATAACTTTCAAGGCATATATCTTCAAGTTTCCCTTAAAACTATATAGTGATGACTCACTGATTTATATAGGCTTTACGGAATGTTCACGAACGAGACGTCATTGATTGCTTGTTAAGTAAGAAGCTAAACACTTAGATTTGGGTGTAGTGTCTCGTGTCTGAAAACTTTTAGACACGACACACGCGTCTCTAACATGATTACACATGTGTCGCCTTTTTTTTCATATTATTTGTTTATTCAACACAGTTCCGACGCATTATACACCACGTGACAATTAATATAGGATTGGTTCTTCAATTCCCACAAACTAAGCTCGTGATGAAATGGACAACATTTGGTCTGATTGGCGAAGAATATGATACTCGTTCAATTACTAGATGAACCGATCATCGGTTGGATTAAGATTGATTAAGTGCCACCACGAAACTTCTAATTACACCACATTTTCATTTTAATCGTTTTACGTAATTGTGATACTCAAAGTAAATTCGTGATGCCATTAGAACTTACCGTGTGATCTATGGAGAGCTAAATTTTTAGGCACGAAAGGGATGCCACAGAAAATGGACAAAGCTTAGATCAATTTATGGCAATGACAAGCCCAACCAAGCCCACTGGGCAATAGTATTGACCATTGCAGGCCTGAACCCAATCTTACCAAGACCACTTCTTAAATAGATGTTTTTACCTTACAAAAACACAAGTCAAAGGAAGATGGTGAAAAATGCTCGATAAATGACGTTTGTGATAACGAGAGTTAGTGACAATGATGTAACTACCCGACGGGTCTAATATGTGGTAAGCTAAGATTAGTTTGCTGCCTATTTATCTGGGAGGAGCTGTCCTTCTTCCACGTTTTTACAGAACGTCATGATGCGCGGCCGATCGACGGAGCTTGGCAACCAATGCTTTTGGTTTCTTATTCTTTGTTTGTTGTGTCTTTGCTTCGGGTGAAGTTCTCGGCCTCATGGGCTTCTTCACTCTTTTTATCAAGACAGTCTCTTGGAGACCTCGGTTCTTGATAGCTTGGTTTTCTTGTGATTATGCTTGTTCTTCTTCTTTGTTATACTGTTTTGTTGTTCTGGTTTCTAGGCTTGTCTGTTGTCGATCTGTTGGTGTGTTTTTAGTTTTCCTTGTGTTGGTTCGGGCAATACTCCAGTTGCGTCTGCCGTTTGCCTAACTTGTGTTTTTATTTTCCGGTATTAGTACGATTTTTTAATGAAATCTTTCGTCTTTTTAGATAAAAAATAAATGAATAAACAACACATATTTAAAAAATATAGATAGATATTGTGATCAATATGTTGTCATATATACAACATTAAAGGTAATTATATCTCATTTAGACAAGACACCATTACATATTAGATAATGTGATCATTATAATATTGTCAATGGGGAAATGATTAATAATAAATAGTACATATATGATCTCAACAACCACAAAGCACTTAAGCCACTTTTGTTCACACCATGTCCTACTCCCATGCCCTCCAACTTTCGGCCACACTAACTCATGATGTCACATGAAGTGTCATAAAACAATATGTCAAAACACACACACACACACACACACACACACACACACATATATATATATATATATATATATATATATATATATATATATATATATATATAAAATTTAGTTCAAATCATTAAGTCATCTTATTAATCCAATCGACCATTTAAATATAGTCTACACACTAGCTCAATGAACTTCAGTCCTCGAAAGATTTTCACGCGGACGTAATCGTTTAAGCCAAATTTATCATCCTATTAAAACAATCGATCCCGAGAAGATCCTCGTGTGCTGACTATATATATTCGAAATTGAGAAATTATACCGTGAATACTTTTAGTAAAGAATTTCACTTGATACAATAAAAACACGATACGTGATTTGAAACAGGTAATAAATAAAATCATAAACAAAATAAGTCATCACAAACCAAATGCAATTTATGCCATGCACGTTTCGTGTTTTTCATTACATAGAAATGAAACATTCTAATGACTAACCTTCAAAAGTAACTTCAAATTAAACTAGATTGTCTTTTCAATTGGTCGATAAAATCACGGGCCCTTATAATATTTTGTCTTGTAGGTTAGTTTGTCCAAACAATTTTTGAACTTTACGGCCGACCTCAACCCACCCACCCACCACACTAAATATGTTTAGAATTTTGTTTGTTTGTTTTTTTTCTTTCCTTTTTTTTTACCCAGGTTTTTAACGGCAAGACCACTTATGATATGACAGTTGTATCTCTTTTAAAAAGATGTTACTTAATAAAAGGTCGGTCTGATCGTCAAATATCATAATCTGATATATCCGTAGGATCACTTATTATGTGATTATTGAGACCCCCTTTTAGATAAATGTCAAATCGTAGATGTCTCTCAATGTCAAATAATATTGTGTCATGCTGATAGTAACATTATTCTTATTTGATAGGGTGATGCTGATACACGAGTGACACAATATATTGTTTCACCAATGATTTAAGTGAATCTTCATTATGATCAATGAGTCATAAACCACAATGAGCTTGATTTAGGACCTATTGAGCATTATATAGACTCATCATGATTCAAGGTATAAAGTATGTTGTGGCACTCGTTATCCATTGATTATAGTAAACCTACGTTATTATTAATGAGTCCTACACCATAATGAAACTGATTTAGGACACACTGATCATGATCTAGACTCATCATGATCAATGGCGTAAAAGTAGCTCATGCCACCCGTTTTGGCTTTAGCATTGATTACCCTATCAAGATGTATGATCCATTGCTTATAATGTAGACCCACCGTAATCAATGATGCAAAAACTTGTTATGTCACTCATCGTGTTCCAAACATTACGACAATAACATCACCCTATTTAAAATCTTCGAGCCCCCTATTTCTTACTTCCACTTTTTCCCAATCTCTTCACACACTACCTACCACTACCCAAAAAGTTAACACAATCCTTCCATTTCACAACACAGACAATGCATTCAAGAAAATCCCGGATCATCTTCTTCTTCCTATTTTTGTCATCACTGATTTTCAACATTACAACCTCAGATGATGCTAAAGACAAAGAAGAATGCACAAATGAAGTGGTGGGATTAGCCACATGTCTTCCTTATGTTGAAGGCCTAGCAAATGCAAAAGCCCCTACCCCAGATTGTTGCAGTGGACTTAAAGAGTTACTTAAGACCAACAAGATGTGCCTTTGTCTTGTGGTTAAGCATAGAAATGATCCTGACCTTGGGTTAAACATCAATGCTACTCTTGCTTTGGGATTACCTAGTGTTTGTCATCTTCAAGCTAATGCTACTGAATGCCCTGGTTAGCAGTTATTTGTATCTGTATCTATATCGTATCTATAGGGATAAAAAATACAGTTGATCTATTTTGTTTCACGATTTTTGTATTTTTATTTCTGATGTTAATTATTTGCACTTTTACTCATAGTCTATGCATCTTTTTAAGCATAAATCAAACCAAAGTGTCACGTGTCTAAAATCTAAGCATTGTAGGTACAAAATGTTCCGATTAATAAGAATTTGATACATGGCAAAATGGACTCTAAAGATTAAAAAAAATACATAGATAACACGTAAAACTGTCGAGATAAAATTTAATTAGCGCCACTATTTAGCGGTTTATAACAGATTGTGTTTTTTTTTTCTTTTTTTTCTGTGATTTTGTAGATCTTCTACACTTGGATCCCAAATCACCAGACGCCCAAATCTTTTATAACTATGGTAACAGCACAAGCAAGAATGTTAGCAGTCCAGCAAGTAGCCCCATTCAAACTGGTATGTAATAAAAATATATATATATATATGATGTAAATGTACAAAATATGCATAAAGTAATCTTACAACGCAACAGGTAAGGTTACTTTGTATGTATCATGTGCATGTCACTTTGACACTTTTGTATATCAAATTTATAAACTACCATTTAATTCATTATTTATAATTTTTCTCAATTCAGATAATTATATATTTTGTGTTTGGAAATTAATGTTTAATTTTTTTTTTTACCCGGATTGGGTATATATTAGGAGGAACCGGTGCACCGAGACCAAGGGTAGAAGCACAAAAGAGCAATAGTGATCACAGTGGAAAAAGATGGTTCAAAGGGGAAGCCATTATTATGACTATTCTACTTTTATGTTATTATGTCAGTTTTTAAACCTTTTTTTTTCTACCCCATAATGCCATTTGGAGTTTACTTTTTATGCATTTTAAAGCTATGGAAATTATGTATAAAAAAAATTCAAATTATGTACTTTGAGTTATGGTGAATTTATTGTACTATGTGTTAGTTTTTTTATTAATTAGAATGTGAAAATAAAGATGATGGTCATGTTTTTGATAATTTTATGATTACTACTTCTAGTGACACTATAATATGGTCATAACAAGTACTCCCTCCGTTTCGAATTATCTGAAGCAGTTGTCAAAATAATTTGTTCCATGTTATCTGAGACAGTTACATTTCCAATGCAACATTAATGATATTTTTCTTTGGTTTACCCTTATTTATTGCAATAGGATAGATAAAAAAGAATATCACATTAATTATTTTTAAGGACTTTTAAGTCATTTCATTATAAAGTCAATGCATTAATTCACTTTTCTTAATATGTGTAATTTTGGCAACTGCCTCAGATAAATTGGAACGAAGGGAGTAACATATTACATTTTCATATAATTGATTTTGGTGTAGGATATATTGATTTATGCGAGTCTGAAATCGTTTGCATTGAAAGGCATGCTGATACTAATTCATTTTGAGTGAAATTGGAAGGAAATTCATCTCACTTATATGAAGCCACAAAAGTCTGGTATATATATATGTATATGTAAATGAGTCTGGTCGATTTGAACGTTAAATGTATTGAGTCGACTATGTATTAAATTTTTACGGACTCGAGTTTAGGCAGGGAGTTGATATGCGTAAGGAAATCGAGCTCGAACGTAAGCATTTTCAAACCGAAGCCGAACTTGAGTTTGTCTTATTTAGATAAAATGTGAATTTTTATTCTAAAAGAGTACTCCCTCAGTTCTTGTCTTTTTCCTACCTCTACCCTTGTTTATTAAGAATTGAGAGAATAAATACAACAGTGCATTAATTATATACCAATGGTTTTTCTTAGTCATTTTAGCATTCAAATTAGAGCATTAACTCACTTTCTTAATATGCGTGTTTTTGCAAACTGCATCAGTTATTTTGGAACAGATGGAGTATTAATCAAGTGTGGGGCTATAGGAGGTAAAGAATAATAATACTTTCATAATCATTTTGAAATATAACAAATTAATGTCGTAATATGATGTGATAATGAGACATCCGACGATGTAGCAATATGATCCCTTTTGGAATAATGTCACGATTATTGCTAGTTTCACAATAAAACGATACAAGACACTTTTACATTATAATAATAGTGTGAGACATATTGATTGGTATATATATCTCATTAGTATCAATAATTATAAGTATTTTCATTTGTTTGTGACAATTTTGATTTGAAATAAGCATTTTCGTTAAATACACTTATGGCAAATCCAATTGTCAAATGATGCTATTACATTTATTGTATCCGAATTTCTATTACAAGATTATTACCGGCAGGGTAATAATGTTTATAATGATCGAAAAGTTCATGCCTCCTAGAGCTGAAAACAAAAACTAAACCAGTGACTTTATGATGGTTGAGGACCGACAAACAGATCCCTATGTAATCATTTTAACCAATCAAACTTTCTAAGCGGTAGTTGTTTTTCCTTAAAATAACGGGTTTACAGATACTTTCACTCGCTCATATCGGCTTGGCACCACCAAGTCAACAATGATCCTAGTCCATCTTAAAATTTGCCGAACGAAATGTCACAAGTTCGAGTCCCCTCCGATACAACATGCAAAAAAGCTCTGGCGCAGGCAAATTCTCTGAGTTGAGCCAGATTCTACAGACATAATCAAAGTTAAACTTCATACATTATCTTTGAGTAAGAGTACGTTGAGTCAGACTCTACAGACACGATCAAAGCTAAACTACATACATTTATCTCCGAGTAATTTTAAGGAGACAATTTGGGCCAAATGATCAAAGCTAAACTCCATACATTTATCTCTGTGTAAGACTCTACGACACAATTCGGACCAAATTGTAGAATATATTTATCTTTGAGTAAGACTCTACGGACACAATTTAAGTCGAACTGCGGATTAGTCAGGTGAATCGGTCAAAAAAAAAAAAAAAAAAAAAAAAAAAAAAAGGAATCCAAACGGATTCATGCAGAAGTCAGTCGCTCCCGTCCTCCAAGTGGCGTCACCATAGCTGACAATGGTACATTAATCTGAATGCTATAAAAAATAATAAATAAATAAAAAGGGGCAGTTCATCTTCATCTTCATCTTCGTCTTCACCTCCATAACCGTCCGGGAAAAGCTCTATCCCATTCTCCTTTAACTCACTTTTTTCTCCCTTTATCGTTTTTTTTTTTTCCAAATCTAAAGTACTTTTTTAATTACAATCCCCTCACCCCACCCCCCCACACACACACAAAGTGGCTTATATCAAACTGGTACTCATTTCAGTCAGCTTTGGTGTTTGGGTTTTTCAGCAATCAATTAAGTTGAATTAACCAGGTATGCTTCATCAAATTTAGATTCAAAATTTCCAGATTATTTATTTATTTATTTATTCATGCTTTTTCGTTTCAAATATATATGGGAGCGAGGAGGTCACTTTGATGGATCATGGATGATTTATCACCTTTGCACCACATTGATTTGTATTGGTTTTCCAAAATATCTGTGCGAACCACCGAAGAATCGACCTTATGGCATGTGTTAAAGGAAATAAAGTTGCGTCTTTACTAAAGATCAATTGGTTTTAAGATATCGATAAGTCACGATCCTAATACGTGATATCGGAAATGAGGCCATGATCAAACCCCGCTTTTAGTTATATTGTGGGGCCTCTTTTTGAGTACCTAACAGTATGTATCGCAAAAGAGTTGATTATATTCTGAATCGACTTTGGGAAAGAATATCGGTTTTCTTACCCTAGAAACGAGTTTCATAAAATTGATGGAAACGATGTGGTGCACCGGAAAGGTAGGGTGCAGCGATAGACCGGCTAGGGTGTAAATAATTGCCCCTTCGTCGTAGGAATTATTTCCAAGCGTCTTTAATGGTAGCACATCAAATCCATTGTTTTATTTTTATATTTTGTTTATAAGAATCACATTTATAGAGTTCTTAGAGCCTAAATCGATTTTTGGCAATTGTCAACGGTGGTGTAGCCACATGGAGAAGGGCACATGCGCCTACTGGAATTTATTCATTTATTTAAATTATATTAGAACGATGTATTTTTTTATTTCAAAAAAATAAAATAAAAAAAGAGGTTATTTAAGCATCGATGGGTAGCTCTCCACTTTTATTCAATGCCCACTAGCTTTAGTTTGTGGATCAGCCATTTACTATGATGCACAAATTTAGCTATCTATATAGTAGCGTGTCTCGTATCTGATAACATAGATACACATTTTATATTTAGATACAATTTAGTTTTAAGAACGGGATATAAGATTTGAATATGCATATCCATAACTTGATATCTGAAATGAAGAACTATATTGGAAAAATGAGTTAAAAAGAATAATTAACAAAACCACTAAATTATCATTATTTGATCCTTATAGTTTTCTTATTTACACTTCGGTCCTCATACCAAAGTTGGCTGTCATGTCTCTGTTGATAAGATTTGGCTTAATTGAGAGCAAAGAGAATCAACTGATAAATTTTCCACCATTGGAAAGCACTAATTAAGTAGATTGCTCAGATATTCTTTTTTACTAGAATTAAAAAGGCAGGAGATATAATTGGTTTTTACTTTGTCCTATTGCAACTTTTACTTTAATAAAAAGTAAAGAATAAATTTTACATAGAATAATATGCATGTAGCTAGTTTCATCTGCTATGGCAGATCCAGAAACCGGAGGTAATAGAAGTATAAAGGGAAATCCAGGACACCAAGGGCATAAAAGGTATACATATTTTCTTAGCACCAAAACGACGTCGTCTCAATATACAATTTCTTTTTCCTGAAAATCCATGCATTAGTCTTCATGTGGATCCGTCCCTGATTAGTCTTGCCCATGTTTTCCCATGTTATTGTTTTACCCCGTATTAAGAGATTTTTCGTCACGTCAAATCCTAGATTTTGACAATATACATTATAGGAAAATTATTCCGTGGTGTCTCTATTCTATGCAGAGACATGATATTTACATCGTAAAACGAGCGTATTTTATAGTTTTTATTTTTAAATTTATTTACGCTATAAAACACGCGCATTATACAATGTAAATCATGTCTCTGCAGAGATAACGGAGGCTCCAAAAGGTTGCAACATGTTTATCAAGTCCACTTCTTGTGGCTATATAAAGTTCCATATATAATATAATATATATATATATATATATATATATATATATATATATATATATATATATATATATATATATATATATATATAGATGTATGTATGTAGATAGATAGAGAGAGAACAAAGGAGCTAGATATGAATATTTGAGTATGATAAACTTTACTATACGCATGTTTGATTTGATTTTGAAGTTCAAGATTTCATCGTAACGTCTCGATCTGACTACGAGGCCAGTGAAGCAAGAGGATGATGAGCAATAATATAGATGGAGAAGAAGAAGAAGAGGAAATGGACACAAAACCACTACCAAGGATGTGTGTGTTATACTATGGAGTAGGACACATGTTGAATGATATTACATCATCTTGTTGGTTTACTTATCTCTTGGTCTTTCTGACTGATATTGGTTTATCTCCTAGGTTTGTTTCTTAATTTGATCGATCTCGATCCTTCACTAATGATCCCCGGTCAGATCGACCCGAATATTCTATTGGAGAGAGTCTTTACTGTACTGGTCGATGTGCATGTGGCGGTTATATATGTGTGTCTTCTTGTTCGTACAAATCTTAACGGTTTAGACCGATATATATATGAAGACTCTCTGCAGTAGAACTTCCGGTTAGACATATATGGTTTTTGTAGTCTTTGATTTCTCGGATTTCGATGTCTTGCTATTATTCGTATTAGTGATGCTGCTGCGGTGATGCTTTCGGGCCAGATAGCCGATGGATTTACAACTATATTTGCTGGAGAACTGGTATTTCTCGTGCCACAATTAACTGTACATATTTTCTTAAAATTTTGCAGTACAAAACATTAATTAATGCATCCAGTATAATATGGTAAACCTGTAGTGTATCCGATACGTATCCGACACCGATACAGAGTTTCATTTACGGATGATCGATATCTTGTGATCTAGATTGACAGGTTTGGAAATTTTAAAAAATGGCATGGAGCAGGATCACTTTTGGTTGCAGTTTCATTTTCATCAGTATTTGGGGGATGCTTACCTTGCAAAATATTTGGTTCAAATTCCTCAACTTTTAGAACAGTTGCATATGCCTCCTTTTCTGCTGTTTTCAATGTTGGTTGGGCTGCTACTCAAGTTTCACATATGTAATTACATTTCTTTCTTTCTTTTATCTTTCCTAATTATTAGTTGCATATTGCCACATACAACCCCCCAAAAAAAAAAAGAAGAAGAAGATGGGGGCGTTTATTTGCACTACAACGACTCTATATATTGGTGTACCACGGTATAGTACATGTGGTGACCACAGTAGTATCGCTCCTGTGAAAGTCGAACTAGGATCGACAGTGTGGGAAGTCGCATATGTTGCCAATACATTCGACTTTCACAGGATCGATATGATTCTGTGAAAATAGTGTGGTGTGCCGTTAGGTGCGGGACACTGAGAAGATCAGCTGTGGTGCGAATGTTAGTCCCCCGTAAAGATGGTTGTTGTTATTGGTATCACAATGAATCTGTTTTCGGGGCATCACACCGTCATTCTATTTCTGGAAAGTCGAATATAAGATCTTAACATTCAACTTTGCAGAGACCAAATGCTAATTTTCGACCTCTGTAAAATCGAACTTGGCCTGAAGTGTGTCTGTAATACCCTAACAGCGCCTAAAAAATTTGGGGGAAATATGGTTGATAAAAAGGGATAGAGTCATTTCTTTAAGTCCTTTTTGTTTCACTAAATTCGTATTTATATCCCTTATGTTTCATATTTGCACTCTTAACCCCTCATTACTGTGATTAATTAATTTAGGTCAATGGTGAATTGCATCACATTGAATTCAACAAGTAGAGTTGTGTTGGCTAGCTGCCGTAATTCATTTTCAATGGTTAGTAATTAATCTCTAAATTATTTTATGCATATTTATCATCTAATTTTTTATTTATTAATACATTTTATTTTTATTTTTAAATTATGTTTTACAGGTTGCAAATCTTAGCCTTTATGCAGTTGCATTTACTGTTTTCAAATTCAATACATCAGAAAAATCTCTTAAAAATATTGAACAACAGGTACTTCAAATTTCCTGATGACGTCTTTAGTGGCATCACAGCGTCGTTTATGACGTAGAATCACACTGAAAACGATCGGCTTTTAAAAAGTCGATTCTCATTTTCAGAATTGACTTTTATCCGGTTGATTATGGCAATATCAAGCGTCGGAAAGTCGACAATCAACTTTAGAATTGACTGTAATATGGTCGATTGTGACAATCGACCTCTAGAATTAAAGTCTATTCTTAGCTCTAGCAGTATCGCCCAAAGTTGATTGTTACTATAGTGCCAAAACGCTAGATTTGATGTGATGCGACTAAAGACCGTCTTCCTAAATACCTAATATTTTTAGTTAGTATTTTGATATTCTAAAGTTTATATTAGCAAATGAACAGTATAGGTGGATAGCATATATATCAATCGCAATTGGTTGCTGCTTTGTGGCCATCTTTTACCTTGGAACTAAAGAACCAAGGTTGGTCACATATGGTAATTAGCCTTTTCGGGATCATCTGTCTAAATACTCTGTTCAAATTAAACCGACCTCGTTTTGGATGAATTGTGATGCTTTTGGGATGCTTAAAACGACGTTGTTTCGTGCAAAACATGCAAAACGAAGGCGTTTTACTTGGAGAGACAATTTGGACAGGGTAACTAGACAGATGATCCCAACCCTTCTTTTGGTTTTTTTGTGCTACCTCTGCAAAATCGAATGTTGAGTTTTACATTCGCCATTCAAAAGGTCGTATGTCACACTGTGATACTCCGAAAATAGATTATTTGTGGTGCTAATTTATGAGCTAACAGCAAGAATAATCACTCATCTTTATCAAAAAACTGTGACTTTAGCCCTCTTGTTTCGTTTTGGTTTGTCCAGTTCCCCATCTTTTTTTTTTGTTTTGCAAGAATAGTCCCTCATCTTTACCGAAAAGCTGTCACCTAGCCTTCTTTTTTTTGTTTAGGTGTGACCAATCCCTCATCTTTCATTTTCTTTTGCAAGAATAGTCCTCCACCTTTACCGAAAAGCTGTAAAGAAGAGGGCTAAGTCACAGTTTTTCGATAAAGATGGCGGACCATTCTTGCTCTTAGCTCGCTAATTAACTGTTGTTTCCTCTACAAGTAGAAAATATTATCAAGTGAGTAACATATAGCTAGCCATAACTGAATTTCTGTCATTTTTTATTTTTTTTATTTCAGATTAAAACAAGAAGCTCAAAAAAGGGGTCATGTTAGGATTTATTGGAGTTACTGGTTCAAGAAAGTGTTGTTTTACCAAGTTGCCCTTGTTTATATGCTTACTAGGTTAGTAACAAATGTTTCACAGGTCAGTACAAATCTCTGTTTTTTTAAAGATTTATTTTATTTTATTTTATTTTAAATCTTATAAAATGATTTCTGCCTACTAATATTATTCTCATCAGTTCAGGCATTTCTTGCTTTGTATGTTGTCAATGATCTTCAGATGTCCCAATCTTCAAAAGCTTTGGTACTATTTCTTATATCGAGCGTTTTTAGTGGCATCACAGTGTTTTTATTGCGTTATCACTTCACTGATAATAATCGTATTTTTCGAAGTTGATTATCAGCTATAGAATCAACTTTGAAAAAGATCGACTGTCACTAAACATAAATTTTGTATGGTGCCGTTAAAGACGTTGAAAATGTGAGCAGGTTCCTGCTGTGATATACATATCAAGCTTTGTTGTATCCATGCTTCTGCAAGTAAGTTAAAATGCTGATTTTTTTTAAGCAAAATTAGTCGCGTGAAATGCGTAGATAAGGGACGATTCTGCACACAAAAGAAGGAAAAAAAACACTATATGGTTTCGGTGTATTTTTCGAAATTGTTATATATATGCTCCTGTCCCCTACCTTCGGTTTCTGAATCTGTCACTGAATGAGATGGGAATATCTGGCTTTTATTTAGGAAATAGCATGGGATGGGAAACGTTTGAAAGCCATATATTCAATTGGAGGGTTACTTTGGGTATTTTGTGGTGTTGGAATATTGTTTCTGCCAAGAAGCATGAATTATTTCATGTATGTCTTTTCGGTGTTTATCGGCGTTGCAAATGCCTTAATCCTGGTACGTTTTTCGGTTTCTGGATCCGCCACTGTTTATCGAACCCTTACAGTAAAAACAAATGACTTCCTGTGTTTTTCTGAGGCCATCATGTGTTTTTTAAAGGCATCACGGCGAATCTACCGCGGTACCACAATTCGTGGTAGATTCGACTTTGCAGATGTCGAAAACGGATTTTCAATTCTAACTCTGCAAAGTAGAACGTTGAGGTTACATTCGCCTTTCTGAATAGATCCGATGTGGTGTCTTTAACAACTAACTAATGTTAATAATCTGATGTTTTATGATATGAATGTGAACATATATATATATATAGGTGACGGGAATAAGCCTGCAGAGTTTTCTTGTGGGTGAAGATGTCAATGGCTGTGCTTTTGTGTATGGTTTTTTGAGCTTTTTGGACAAAATATCATGTGGCTTGGCCCTCTTTTTTATTGAGTCTTACCAAAGTAAGCATTATCATAGGGGTTATTATTTGCGCCACACCGATTCTACTGGTGTACCCGACCTATCGCCGCACCACATCGATTTCATAGAATCGATTTTGCGAAAAAGTCGATGCGTTCTGAGAGCCAAACCGACTTTCTACAGAGTCGATTCAATCGATTATACGTGAAGTCGGTTTTTGGCTCAATAACCGACTTCCACAAGGTCGATTATATACTATGGTGCACCGGTAGAGTCAATATGGTGCACCACACCGTTTTCACAGAATCAACCTTGTGAAAATCGGTTATGGAGCCAAAAACCGACTTTCTGCGTAATCGATCCAATCGACTTTGCAAAAAGTCACTTTTTGGCTCCATAACCAACTTCCACTAGGTCGATTCTACTGTTGTGAATAGGTAGTCGGTTCTAGAGCCAAAAATCAACTTCCTGAAGAATCAATTCATCGAAGTTGGCTTTTGGCTACTGTGGTGCACAGGTAGTCGGTTCTGGAGCCAAAAACCAACTTCACGAAGAATCCATTCATCAATCGACTCAGCATGAAGTCAGTTTTTGGCTTCAGAACCGCCTTCGATATAGAATCGGTGTGGCGCACGACAACGTTATATTATAGACTCAAATCTGAAAAACCTTGTCATAAACTCTTTAATTGACAACATTTATTTGATATAAAACTATCCATTTTCTTTGCAGAAACAACCCCAGAATTGCATGTAAATGTGCAGAACTATTTCCATTTCACCATTAACAGAATAGGTATGGGATTTGTTCCTGCAATTTGTGCACTTTTTTCTGTGGCTATTACCTGCACCATGAAGCTTCATTCTCCGACGACTATGGCGGTTTCGAAGCCTTTGACAGTACCCCTTTTAGCTTAAAACTGAATCATTCATACTGAAAGAATGACTAAAAGATAGTGTACTCTTTGTTCACTTGTATAAGCAGCTCCTCTGCTATATATATATATATATTGAAGAAGACATTAATTGAGGGTTGAAATGTATTCTTCTTTTTAATATAAATAATTTTATTTAATCCAAAATCCATTGGACACATGTGGGGGGGGGTCCCTAAGCTATGCATGATGCATCCGTGTCCGCCACTGGATCTATATATAGCTCCCCGGCCGGTAGGACACCCGACACTGCAAGATGGTATCGAAAGATGCTATTTGGTTAGTTGGAAACCCGTTTTTTTGTGGAATTCCCTTTCGGGTTTTCGCTTCACGGTCATCATTTGACCAAACATTTTCGCATATTGACCCACCAATTTCTTGAATTTCAATTTATTCTTCCCATCTTCTTGATGTTTAACAATCGCTTGAAGTTGTTTCTGATCTTCTTCTCCAGTTTTGTCAGATATCCCCGAAGGGACACCAAAACTATCGGCATTACCCAATTTACCCTCTTCTTTCTTTCGCACAATGTTATCAACATTCTTCGGATCTTCTTCTGCTACTAGACGATGATTTTCTTGAAGAAGAATATTGGATGGTTTTCGAGTTCTTCTTGACATTCCAATGTCGTAGCGAAACTTACCCTGTCTGTGTTTGTGTCTGTGCTCGTATCCGCAATCTTTATTAATGCTCCCCATTTGTGTGATGTTTATTGAACTAGAATTTATTAACTTGTAGTGTTTAATGGTTAGCAAGAAATTTAAACACATATATAGCTTCTTTTTTGTGTGTGAAGGAATAAGCTTAGAAATGTGATTATCACTTTAGGAAGAAGTTATGCACTTTTCAAAAGGTGCAATGTCAAAATTAGACATCAAGTTGATCATCTCAAATTTAATTTCTTTGCATGCATCTTTTCATTTTTTTTATATTTTTTTTTTTTTGTTTTTGAGAAAGCATGCATCTTTTCATGAATTAACTTATACTAATACTATCATCATTTGTCATATATATATATATATATATATATATATATATATATATATATATATATATATATATATATATATGTGTGTGTGTGTGTGTGTGTGAAATTAAAGAGAAGTAGGTCAACTAGTCATTGATTTCAATAGAAGAACAACCACCAAAGACATCAATCTTAGAAGCAAAAGAACCATCAATTAAGAAGAAAAATAATCAATTGATCATCTGATAGAAAAGGGAAATGGTATGTTTCTTAAACTTTACTCTGACATGATTTGTAAGTGATGTTTTTGCCTAAAAAGAAATAATAGAAAAAAATCGACAAAATTTGAACCCCATTTTTGTTAAAGAAGTGGCATAGGTTGATGGTTTTATTTGCACCACGTTGATTCTACCAAATCAAGACTGCTTACTATCAAATAATCACAATATAATCGACTTTAGAAAAGTTTCGCTTCTTGAGTCAATAACAGACTTCCCGTAAGTTGTAGAGCAAGAACCGGCTTTTCAAAAGTAGATTTTCACAATACATCTACGGCCTAGGGGAAGTCGGTTCTTAGCTCTCTAAAATCGAATTTTACAAGGTCGATTCTATGTGATATAGGTAGAGTGGTATACAGGTAGATTCGGTGAGGTGCAAATAATAGTCCCATAAATAATTATATTTAGAGATTTTATGCAGCGACAATTGACAAGGTTGAACCAAGTGAAGTGTATCATGTCCTTTAGTTATTACTCTCTTTCATATGCATACTATGTGAAAGAATGAAACCCGTAGGCAAGGGCGGCTCCAAATGAGTAAAATAGGTCACTTGACCCACCTTAAATTAAAAACAAAAAATCTTAGGTTCTTTTTTTTTTTTTTTTTTTTTTTTTTTTTTTTCAAAAGCACTCTGTGATCCTCAAACTAACTGACCCGACTAATCTTAGGTATTCTTATCCATATATTTTTTTGCTTAAAACTCCCGGTATTCTTAGGCATTTTTTATTTAAACTTTTTATAGACTAATAATTACTAACTGACCCGCTAAATTATTTAAACATTAACCCTTGACCTGTAATGATATATACTAGGATTTTTAAAATTAATGCTTATAAACTTGTAATATGATATGCCAGATCGATCCGACTCCGTCGCCCAAAAAATTTCTACAAATTGCCCTCGCTTGTAGATATTACATCAGCGTTATTAGGACTAGAAAACACGAGAGTTTTTCTGTTTTTATCGTTTACCTCCAAAAAAAAAAAATGAGCATTTTACTGGATAAATAAGCATATTCATACCGTGCTGGTGTAACTTTTATAATTAATATGATTCATCATTTGTGAAATAAATTTCATAACATAGAGGAGTAAACCATGTTCACATTACAACTTCCCAATCAGAAATGAAACATCTTCTTGCATTCTCTTAAAAATGCTGATTTTTTTTCCCGTACAACAGTTTTTAACACACAGGTTAAACAACATACAGACTATAATAGGGTAATGATATAATCATTCTAATTGATCACTTCTTCATGTTACACACAAGTTGATATGACGGTTGGACCGATACTGTATTTTCATTTTTTTCGATGAAATAAAATAGAATCAGTATCGAATTACAGACAGGGTCCACCACCACGTCAGTATTGGTCTAACATGACGTAACAATTTAGAATGTACATATCTTTTCTTGTTACCTCTGAAGAGCCCTCGACATCTGAAACCACAATCGTCCAAACTAATTAAATCCAGAGTCGATCTCTGACAACCGTAAGTTTGACTCTTACAGAAAGGTTAGTTATGACCGAATAATTAATCTCTTTCATCTCCATACCAATTATCTTTCCACTTAGGACCAGTGGGGCCCTCTTCACCCAATACTTCAGGAGGAACATCTCTTATAGCTTTGTTAAATGCTGATTTCAATTTTCCAGGCAAAAATCTCTGAACTTTCTTAATCTCATCATCAACATTATAATCAATCTTTGGGCCCCACTCTCTTGCATAATTTAACCAATATGGTTCAACAATAATTGACCCCAAATATTCACCACAAACAATTGAGTAATTCCCGCCTGCGTTCAGAACCATGTTACTCTTTTCTGTATCGTTTCTTATCCCGATGTTGTTATTGCCTTGTAAGAAATCACCTGCCTTTTCATAAGCCGCATGTCCATGTAATGATGAATACACCACAGGGGTGTTTTTGTCATTTTGAAACTCGATTTCCGATGCATCAACCCATGTCCCTTTATTGTGTTGTGAAAAATACACACTTTTTAACTCCCCGTTGAAATTACTAATCCTTAATGTAACATGTTCCCAGTCACCCACATGTTCTCCTATCTTACCTAATGCTATGTTGAGGAATTCCACTTTTGCCCTTGCCGCGCCGCTGAAAAAGGGTAAAAGACCCACATGGCTAAATCAGTAAATGAACCACCTAGCATCGGTTTAACATGATAATATACAACCGCGTCTTGTAAATCACCTTTCTTGATTCTCTCTTTCGATGTGTTATTACTCGGTAAGTCTAACCAGAAAGCACCGTCATTTGATCCATTTTGAGGTAGGTTTGATCCATCCGGATTTATATTCATGGGATTTGACTCTTGCCCTTTTGTGTAAATCAACGCGCCGTTTTCGAAAAACCATTCAACCGAAGAGGGTAAAAACTCTTCATTTGGGTGAAAGTAAATCAATGGAGAGTATTCTTGAATCAATGCTTTAACTTGAGGTAAATTAGGCATTGCAGATAAATTTTCCTCAACATTCTTCAAACACGCCACACCACCAGATGTATCATTCCCGTTTGTAACCGCGATAAATGTATTCGTCGATACGCCTTGATACCGAATTCCTCTATCCCTCGGCCTCGAATCATATACGCTAATCCCGTTGCCGATGCCCCAAATCCAGGCACTACTTTCACTTACGTCCGTAAAATCCGCACGGACGCACCGAACCTTTTCGAGGGGCGGTTTTTGGGGAGAGTTTGTAACTACATAACCAATGGATTTATACCCTTGAGGTGGTGTAGGTAGCCATATATAGCCAACATTCTCTTGTTTGATTTTTGTAGATTGACTACTCCAAACTAGTGTATAATCAATAGGGGTTTTTAGAATTGATTCATTTGAACAATCTTTTGCAACAAGTGTATTTCCAAAAAAGGGCTTATTGTTTGGTTGGCTATATGAACCAACCATAAAAAAACCATTTGGAATTGAAGTGGGCTCATAAAATGTAGCACCAAGATTATTTGGTCCACCTTCTTGTGTTGACCAAATTTTATTGAATGTTGATATTTGAGATATTTGTAAACCTCCCAAATCAATTATTCCACTTGCAAATCCTCCACCTAATTCAACAATTTTCATAATCAAAAGGATCAAGAATTCCCTTAAAAGAACATAATAACACATACATTTTTGAGGGTGATGATGATAAGTTGCATAAGTACAGATACATGAATACGTGGATACATATACGGGAATGTGGGACTTTCCGAGGATATTGGGTGCATTCACGAACGGCATATACATAAATATTAAAGATATAAAGACCAAATCGTACCTAATAACACTATAAGGACCAAACCATAAATATTAAAACACAGAAGATAAAACATTTTTACTAAGTTTCTTCATTTTCAGTAGTGTTTCATCATTTTAGACGGATCATGCAATTTTACCTTGTTATGAACATAACAATTGTTCATTTCACATATCTGAGTTATGAACGTGAATATGTATATATCGTATCAAACTTTGTATAAATACAAATTTACCCCTATGAAGCTCTGGAAAATTACAAATTTACCCTTGTATATCATATACTAATACGCTACTGAGCAGATGTATACATGCATCGTAGCTCCTATTTCTCGGGATTCAACTCTAACATACCCGGAGGCTTTTTTCCTCATTTTGGATAGCTTTTCATTCCTTATATATATCCGACAATTTCTACCCAAAATTTTGAAGATAGTTATTCATTTCATGTATACGCATATTCGAATTTGTATCAAACTTTGTAAAAATTACTAACTAACCCTATGAAACTAATAAAAACTACGAATTTACCCCTAAACTATGAAAAACTACAGAGTGACCCTTGTATCATAAGTATATGACGTGTAGCTATTTCGGATACGTCTCGGATACAGCTACAAAATACAGAATACAGAATATGCCATCAAACGAAATTATACGTACATCAAATCATAGCTACTAATTCTTGGGATTCAACTTTTTACCATACCTGGAGGCCAAGAGGGCAATGGAGAAGGGAGCTTGAAGGTAGTTTCAATGGGAAGATCCTTTTGCTGCCTAGATTTCTTGAAGAGATTCTTTATACTAAATTCTTCATCATCAACAAAATTCCCCATTTTGAAATCCTTGAAATTTCGAGGACTTAAGCTATGAATTTCTTGACTATGCAGTGCAAGGAAGAATATATAGTAGAGAAGAAGAAGAAGCATGTTGTGTGCAAGCAAGATTAATTCTTGAAAAAAAATTAAGCAAACTAGAGATTAAAACAGTGGTCAAGATTATGGGTTTTTTTTTTATTTTTTTGATGTAACTTATAAGAAAACTCTTTGAAAATGGTTGGATGAAAATGAATTCAAGATTTTTTTTTTTTTTGCTTTGAAGATTGAATCTTGTTTTGGGGAGTTGTAAATTGTAATGGGTGCTTTTTGTTTTGTTGCGGAAGTGTGCTGGTTTGCTTTAAAAATTGCGGTGGTTTGTGGTTTATTTTTTTTCTAATTTTTTTAGGGGAGGTGGAGGGGTAGGGTGGGGGATGGTGGTGGGAGATGGTTTTCTGTTGATGGCAAGCTCACCTTTTTCTAAGGTCATCACTTTAGCCAACTTTTTCACATGTTGAGTGGAAGAATGCACCTATCATTTTTTTTCCGTTCCGATCTGATACGTAACCGACATAGATATACATCGAATATCTATAATATACCGTTGAGGCAAATATACTGGTGAAAGAGTTTGGGTGTTGAGACTTTTGTAGACGTGAAAAGATTTTACATATATGGAGTTGAAGATGAGACATCCACCAATCAATGTTATGAATAATGATGCCAGTTCTGAATAAACCTTGTACTAAATTTTAAATTTTGATTAATTTGTCATATTTTCTTCATTGCTGTATTTTGTAAACCTTCCACTTTTATTGCAATAAAAGCTCATTTTTCCAAAAAAAAATAAAATCAATATGCCAGTATCGAACTTACACTCCGCCAAAACCGCAAAGACTACACAACATATATGTAGATAGGTTGAGCCCCAATTCAAAGGGCCCCACTCCCGCCTCGTAAAACTTCAAAAAGGATAATGTAAATCGAATGTTATATCTCGATGGCCTCTTTTTTTGCAAACGTTGCACGATATCTTTTTTACGTGAAAAATCGATGCGCGATATCGAATCCCAAACTTCAACTCAAAGCCGTAAGATCGATATTACAACACTCAATTTTTTTATAATTGAGTTGTGTCTTTGATAGATTCGGTAAGAATTTCTCTTATTACACTCAACCTTGTTATATGGCTTTTTCCTACAATTTGTCTGGTTTCACTTTAATAAAAGAATAATGTAGGGACTTGTGGCTTTTTCTTCCAATAAAGAACAAAGATAGGGTTTATATATTAAACTGCAATCAAATATGCACAGTGGTGGACTCCAGAAATTTTTTTCTAGAGGTCAAATTAAAAAAAAACCGGGCGGTGGGTCTAAAGAACAATTTAAGATGCTAAATGATAAAATAGGACAAAAAATAAAGACTGTGGTTGAGAAAGACAAAATAAATAGAGATGTACAAAAAAAAAAAAAAATCCTTAATGATAATAATAGCCTTTTCTTTTTTTCTTCCTCCTTAAATTCGGGAAACTGATTACACAGAATTTTATTCCTTTTATTCTAAGAAAAAGGAGGCGTTTTATATGGAAACAAATCGGAAGAGAATTAACTCCCACCGGAAATCATGGCGCCTCAATACTTTATCTGTTATTGTGTTTTGAATCAGAGGTTGTTGTTTGTATCTTTTTTTTTTATGTAAATGGATGTAAATGGGAATGAAACCCTAGAACTCCATCGAAGGAGAAAACTAGATCTGGATTTTTTATTAAAAAAAGGTTCTTATGTTTTTATTACAACTATTTGACTCAGGGTTATATACTTGATGAGAGTCAAATTGGCTATCATTTAATTATACCCCGTTTATACCTCGTTTTATATGTTTTCTGAGACATTTGGTTGTATTTTGATGTATTTACACCTTGATTATCATTTCGGGACCTAGGACGTAAAGTCCGGGATTCTTGGTCTTTTTCGGTGTAATTTACTATACTCTCGGTCACCCTAGTGTCCTGTAGGGATTACATGTGGTATTTGTTGTGATTTTGTACAGGACTTAGGTGTTTGAGATGTCCGGAAGGCGAGTTACGAGGATTGGAACTTGTGCCCGAAGCTTAAACGTTCAAACGGATCAAAACGCGGTGGTACTACAACCATACCTTCCACTGATCTGCATTTTGATCCACCTTAGAGGCATATTCTGGGCTAGACATCTTCATGAAAGTTGTATACAATTTAATCAGCTTTCCAACGCAACTTGAATCACTCGATTCGGAGGTCTACACACAAAGTTATGACCGATTTACTGAAGGTGTGTCAGCTAGGTGTGGCTTAGGATGTTGCTGATGGAATTTGTGAAGGAAATAATCTGACGGGCGGGCGCCTGTCACCACAGGCGGCCGCCCACCGTCCAGATCTGGAAAAAAAACACTTTAAACACCCCCATTCGATCCAAATAAGAGAAGAACCGCTCCTCACTGCTTTTCTTCGGGCTTTACGCTTTCTTCATATTTTTAGCTTAGATTAGGTTTAGAGGTATATTAGCTTAGATTAGTTGTAGATTGTTGTAATCCGGAGGATCTCGAAGATAGCTTGACGCGTTGTTGACGGGATTTCGTTCGGAGACTCGATTTTCTACGGCATAATATATTTGGTATTTTGTTTTCATCTTTTGTTCTTGCTTTTAACCTTGCTTTTGTTAGCTTTGATTGTTGATTTCTTTTTGTTTTTCTTGTTTTGATGAGTAGATAATCCGTTTATAGCCGAGATATATGATAGCCTTCGAAATCGAACCTTAGCTTGTTGATTGAAGTGTTTTGATGTGTTGATTGTTAGATTCTCGATGTTGTTTTTGTTCGAGAACTTATGCCTAATGACGCTTATTGAACTCGCGACTCGATAATCGTATCACACGTGGCTTCTTTACATATGTATTTTGCGAGAGGGTACGGAAAGGGGTTCTAGGATCACCCCAGTAAAACCGACCGAGTTGTTGAGATTCGGTTTCGTGTGTGAGGTTTATATCGTTGTTAACGAGCGCCTCATGTAGCGTGAGACCGTGTCGAGTCGCTTAAATCCGGTCGGACTCGTTGAATTCGATATAGGAAGCTAGGTTGTTGAAATTGGCGCTAGTTTCGAAATAGGAGACGACACCCTTCAACGATGCCGAGAACATTGTAGTTTGTCGAAACACTTCCGGAAACGAAGTTAGGGTTGAGAGTAGTTGGTTGGATTATAGCTCGGCTATATTGTTTTTCATAGTTTAAACCCTTTTCTTTTGTGCATATTTAGTGTTAGAACCAGGTGATCCGACAAATCACCGTCTCCGTGAGTTGTGTTGACTCTAAACTAGAACGAGACCGAATTTGGTACTCGACTGCATTCCCCAGTGATACGACATTGACTCACCAATTCTAGGCTACAGCTTGACCCGGTACACTGTCGGTGAGATTGGACACTTAGAAAAGACCGATCAATACTCCCTTTTTGGTCAAACACATAAAGGAAATACAAAGTTAAAATACAAACCATTTACATAATAAAAAAGATACAAACAACACCCCCCAAGTTCTGAGTGTCATGCCATAGAGCAACATTGAACATGTTCAGCAGTCCTTCAAAAACAGGCCCATCCAAGGCCTTTGTAAAGATATCAGCCAATTGGTTTGTGGTAGAAACAGGGACAAGCTTGATAACACCAGCTTGGACTTTTTCTCTAACAAGATGGCAATCAATCTCCAAATGCTTAGTTCGTTCGTGGAAAACCGGGTTGTGAGCTATATGCATGGCACTTTGATTATCGCAATAAAGGACATTGGTTGTGTTGTCAAAAAGCTGAAGATCTTGAAGTAAAAACTGTAACCATATAACCTCACAAGTAGCATTAGCTAGAGCTCTATATTCTGCCTCAGCCGAACTCCTTGCCACAGTAGTTTGTTTCTTGGCCTTCCAAGATACCAGGGAACTCCCAAGGATCATCCCAAAGCCTGAAACTGACCTCCTAGTCAATTGGCAACCTGCCCAGTCAGAGTCTACATAGCCTGTTAGGACAAGATTAGTATCAGCTGAATAGAATAACCCTTGTCCTGGTGCCTTTTTGATATATCTGAGGAGCCTATGGCCTGCTTTCATATGAGAGGCAGTGGGTGCATCTAAGAACTGTGACAACTGCTGGACAGCAAAGGAAAGATCAGGTCTGGTTATGGTGAGATAAAGATGTTTCCCAACCATACTTCTATACTCTGTATTATCAGCTAATAGCTCAGAATCCCCTGAATGTAGGTCTATTTTTGTGGCAAGATGGGTGTGATGGGAGTCAACTTTACATGATTCCGGTGCATCTTTTACCCCCGTTTATCCCACTTTTAGCACGTTTCTTGGTGATTTAGACCGTTTTAGGGGCAATATCGTGAATTATTAGCACGGGGAGTAAATCCGTCACTTTGATAGTTTACTACCTCTTTTTAGTGATATTGACCCTATTCCGAGCACTTTTACCCTCCGGAATGTTTTGGTTGTTTTTGGTTGTTGTGATGATGTAGGGTATTGGTGTCTCGAGAACCTGGAAGGTGAAGATTTATGATGATAAGTGTGATCAAGGTGCAAGAATGAGCCAAGAAAGAAGAAAGAATAGGAAAAGGAAGAGAAAGAGTTGGTGCCCGAGTGACTGTTCTGATTCAGAAGCATTTTGACCCATGATGAAGGCATTTTCTGGTCATGACTTCTTCATGAAAGTTATAGAGAATTGAAAGAGCTTTCCAACGCATCTTGAATCACCCAAATGGGAGCTCGGATGAAGAAGTTATGAAGGTTTTACTGCAGCGAAAAATTCATCATGCGAAACGCACGTTTGGAGCTTTAAACGTGCGTTTGACTGTTTTTTCTCATTGTCACAGAGTGTTAGAGGCTGAAACGCACGTTTAGGAACCTTCCAACGCGTTTTGGCTCATTTCCTGCTATAAAAAGCTGCAAATTTCACAGAGAAGAGGAGAGACGCGAATGGAGTTGTTTTAGGTAATTTTGGGCGATTTTCTTCGCTTTTAGGAGTTAGAATTAGTGTAATATACCGTTAGAATCGCTCTTTCAATCCTCTCTTTGATTCTCTAACTCTTAGCTTCGGTCTATAACATTTTATTGGGCAAAATTCGATCTTTTGTATTCAACTTTTATGCTCTTCTTCTCCAAACTTGAATTTCTCGCACTTTAATGGTAAATTTCTTCTCTTTTTACTTGTTATGTCTCTTATTTACTACTTTCATTGCATTTCAACCAGTATAATGTGTAGCTAATTCCTCCCCATAGTCGAATCATGTGATATGTGGTGAAATCACCCTTGGGTGATGAAATCGGGAGTGGGTAGTGCTTTTATTGTTGTATCTTGCTCGCTTTCACGCCTTAGAACTTGTTATAACGGATTTGGGCTAGATTGATCAACTAGGTCAAACATCACACACACCACTCTTGAGAGTTGTTCAGAGAGAGGGGTGTGGAAAAGGGGTTCTGGGATCGTGGTGTAGTCTCGGTTTAGTTTGTTAAACCGAGCACATCGTGAGGTTACTCGCTTATACGCTTAAGCGGCTCGAGTGCAAAACATGACTTGTTAGGAGAGAGTTGTTCGGACCTTAACATGGCATAAGGTGTTAGAAGAGAGTTGTTCAGACGCTTAGCACCGGGTTTGTGAGTTCGCACCGTGAAATTGAATGCAAGAGCTCGCTTGTTATATTGCACACTCCCGGTTTTGTCTATCCTCGGGTTGAAATTAGTCATTTTGATCATGCTTCGCTATGTCCCTTTCTCTCTTTAGACTTGTTAGTTTAATTTACTTTAGTTTAATTGAAGTGTACAAACATTCCAACAACTTGTTTGCCTAGACTAAGCAATAAGTTCACTTTGGTACTTACAAGCACATCTTCTCTGGGATCGACCTCGGACTCTGTAGCTTTACTCGCAATCGACCCGGTACACTCGCCGTTAGAGAGCTTGTTTAGTCACCGTTGTCTTGAGTATTTTATAAATTTGTTTGGTGAAAAATAACGCTCATCAAAATGGCGCCGTTGTTTGGGAAGATGTGTGCTATTTGTGATATCTTGCAAGTGAACCGAAGGCTTGGGCCTAGGTTTTATTTTATTGTTTTCTTGTTGTTTGGTGTTTTGTAGTGCATTGCCCGGAGTTTTTGAGAACCGCTTGAACCTTACATTGCTAGAATGGAGACCTTTGCTAAACAAAGAGGAAGGGCCTTCTAGTTGGGAATTTGATTGCTAGATTTGAAGGTTTGAGTCCGGAACAAACGGAAATGGACCAAGACACTAATCAAGTTGGTCGTGGAGGCCAAGTTTTTGTGGAACACCTTCTATCGGGGAGGTCAAGGAGTTACTAATCGAGCTCAAGACCAATCCTTATGTAACAATGTTCAAAAAGGAGCAAACCGTCAATGGAAAGGACAAGGTGGAGCAATGCCACCGATGGACCCGAATGCTATGAATTGGCTCGCGAATCAAGTACAAGAGCGATTTCAAGCATTAATGCAAGCTCATATGCAAACTCCCAATCCGCACCGAATCAAGGAGATGTGGGGCTTGTAGAGATTTGGTCATGCCACGGGCCGATTTGGTGGGGCATAGTCCGTAAGGTTGCCTCGATCACCGCCAACACTATGAGTATTGGTCAAAATATTATCAATATGATTAGGGACAACTCGACCTTTAGAGGACGGCAATCGAAAATCCTTACTTCTTCTTGGATCATTATCTCGAGGTGTGTCGGACTATAAGGATGGACGGTGTTAGTGAAGAGGCAATCAAGCTACTTTTGTTCCCATTCACTCTAAAAGACCAAGCAAGGCGTGGTATGACTCCTTAAGGCATGACTCCACACACTTGGACCGAGGTGGTGCGCACATTTTGCTTAAATACTACCCACCGGGAAAAGTTTTTGATTTGAAAGAGGCAATCATGACCTTTGATGCTTATGAAGACGAGTCACTACTCGAGGCATGGGAACGGTATAAGGCCTTGTTGCACCAATGTCCCATACATGGAGTCACTCTTGGGGACCAAGTCCATTGTTTCTTGCGGGACTTGATCAAGATATGCAAACCGACTTCATGCTTCAAGCGGTGGTGATATAATGATGTTACAACCTGATCAAGCGCTTGACCAAATTGAACGGATTGCGGAAACTTCAAGACTTTATGTTTCCGAGACAAGAAGAGGGCCAAGACGCAAGAAACCGAGTGAGACGAAGTCGGTAGGGAAAAGATTGAAGATGCACACCATGATAAATTGTTGGACCAACAAGAGGAATCTTTGCAAAATCTTGAAGATCGAGTAGTGCAACTAAATGAAAAGAGGATGTTTGAGAAAGAAGAAGAAACAAGAAAGGAGCTAGAAGCCGTGGGAAAAGAGCGAGAAGAGGCTCATTCAAGGAAAACGGAGAGAGAGATGATGATTTTTATCTAGATGAAGCGCTTTCCGAGCTAGAGATTGAGTTGGGATCGCCCATGTCACTGTGAGGTTCCTCTCGTGGAGTTTGACTGTGGTAAGTTTCACATTCTTCCGATTACACCCTCACTTCGATGTGAACATTGATGATGCCTTGGTGGAATGTATGGTGGAACCAACCATTGCTAAGACTCAACATGAAATCTTTGGTGATGAAAGTAGCTCGTTTTGGGATGAAGAAGAGATGGAAGAGGTGCAATGTTTGTCTATTACACCGCCTCCAAGAAATGCAAGACGATGACTTGGAGGAGTGTATGATAGATTTGAGCACATTTTTTGAAGAACCGGATTCGAGTTTGAAGAGAAGACGGATCACCCATTTCACCACCACTCCCGATTGAAGTGTATGATGATGCAATTTTGGAGTGTGTGATGAAATCTCATGAGCTTGATATGACATCCGTGGTAGAGCTACCGGAAGAGTTGGAGGTGATTAGCATACCGGTCCCGGACTACTACACTCTTTACTCCCGGTAGATGAAGCTCACAAGATATATGAAAGGGAAAAACTACCATGGGATGGTAATTTCAAGAAGAGGATGATGGCGGATTTCAACGAAAGGGGATTCCCAAGAGCCACGTATGTAAGTTCCTAGTGAACTCGTTTTCCCTATGCTTGCTATGCTCATTCTCCTTGAATTGTTGATATTCTTGAGTTCGGATTTCGGTTGATGGTTTTGGTGATTTTTGATTGAATTAAAAATGTTGTCTTGAGTTGGTTTGAGTACTTTATGGTTTGAGTCCGTTTTGGTGCCACTTGGTCGAGCCAACGACGTAAAACAAAGGCGCTTTGTGGGAGGCAACCCACCTTTTAGTAATAATTTTGTTTTTGAAGTGGTTTTTGGGTGCAAGAGGAGAGTTTTGTCTCACAAGAGAGTTTGGGGTGAGATTTTCTTTTGATTCTTGCTCTTGTACGTAGACGGGGATGTTTTTATGCGAGCCTCTGTGGCCTTATTTTATGCGTGGATGCTATGTGTTTCTTTTGATTATCTTTACATCCAAAGCACTTCCCGTCTAGTATGGTTGATATGCTTTGATACCTTGATTGTGGCATGGCTTCTATTTTTATATATCTCGTATCTATCACCATCTTTTGGCACGTGGATTTTTCCCGTGCATGTGTTTGCCTTGTTTTCTGTCTACATGGTGTTCAGGTACTTGATGTATTATTTTTATATGATTAAAAATATGTTATATTATTATGTTTTATCAACGAATTCTATATAAAATATATGAAATTATGGTATAAAGTGTTAGTCTTTATAATTTAGAGTGTTTAGTAATAATAATAATAAAAAGTTGTAATTTTGTACCGATTTTAGTAAATCGGAGTGTCGTGTCAGATTTACGTGGGTATTTGTGATGTTTTATTGCAGATTTATAAACCAAGACCCCGAGAATCGACATTTTGAAGTTTAATCATATCTCTGGAATGATTTAGAGAGTGCCACGAGTTTAAATGGTCAATTGAATAGCTTTTAAGTGACAAGAAAGCCAATCAATCTGGATAAGTAATAATAGAAAATATCTTCGACAAACGAATGGCTCATCAAAATGATATTTTCGAGAAAAGTGTTCTTCACGAAAGTTGTAGATTTTTCCAAGAGTGTTCCAATGCAATTTGAATTATGAAGATTGGAGGTCTAGAACTTAAACAAAGGATCAAGTGGCTAATCGACTTGGATTAAGAAAAATCCCGTAAAAGCTTCGGAGGAACACGAGGTCATCAAAAAGCGTTATCTGGAGAAGAGTCCTTCATGAAAGTTGTAGAGTTTCTCGAGATCTTAATTTTGGCATTTCGTTTATGCGATTTTTGAGGTCCGTAACTCGAGATATGAATTTTACAAGTTATATATAATTATATATATATAAATATCTCCTACGCATATGCTTGAGTTAATCATGGAAGTGGGGATCATCATTAGTCCGACCGATCCGCTTAATACCGACCGTCCGGCCTTGGAAGTTTTTCCTATATAAAGGGGCTCATTTGCAAAGCAGAGAGGATGTACTCCATATATATATATATAATAGATCTATATATATATATATCTCCTTCTTCTTTTCTTTTTTAGTAGTAGTAAATAAGGCCTTACGCCGTAATAATGTAGTATCGTTGTAATGCTCGAGAAAATCTCGGAAGTCGGTTTTGCTAAAGAAGTTGTAATGTCCGGAAAATACGATTTCAATCAACTCGTGATTCGGGTAACTTTTCTTAAGTATTTATGTTTGTTTTTGTATTTTTCGTTGTTATAATGTTTTTAGGCTAAATATAATATCGCCAAAACTATGTAATCGGTTTTATTTCGATCTTTTCATTAAAGAAATGTTGTTAAGTTAAAATGACTAAAATTGAGTTAATTGAATCTTTTTCTATTTTGATCATATTCATGTTGACATATTTAGTAGATCTCGAGGAATTCATAATCTAATTATGAATTGACGCCTCGTAGTCGATTTGAAATAAAAGATAGAAAAACCGGAGGGTAAAATTGGCCGTGTGAACAACGTGATAACGGAATCCGATTTCTAACCGGGTAAATTTGTTTTGGGAGAAATGAATTTTATTATAATTTGTACTCGAGATCGTAATAATGTTAAATCATCGCTTTAATTGAAACTTAAACCGAAAGTTGAATCGTCCGGCTTTGACAACCGGAGCCTTTAAAATAAAATTGACCGCTTGACGAACGGAATGACTCCTTTTATCTAAAGGTAGATTTGTACTCGGGACTCGTTTAGATTAATTAGTTTACCGTAATAATTGTGGATCTTGGATCGATGACAATGGACATAGACAATTTCATACACTCGTGTGAGGAGGAATTGTTTACCTCAGAGTGCACCGCTTTCACTTACTCAATTGGACCTAAAATAAAAGGAGAGATCGAACACATTTCAATTAATCGAAAAGATCGTATAAACCAATTATATAAGTTTTGGCTAGCTTTCTAAAATTATCTATTAATATCTTGGTACCTATATATTTATATCTATATATATATTTTGCAATTTATGTACATCTATATATATTTATATATCTATATATATTATATTAGAATAACTATTAAATTACATATTTATTTTATGTTAACTAGAATAGTAGTGATATGTGTGATAAAATTGCGATTTAGATCGAGTTAATAATGTAACTCTTTGGTGTTTAACCACACGTAAAATAAATTACCAAGTTCCTCGAGGATTCGACACTGACTCACCATACTAGCACTACAGCTTTGACCCGATACAATCGCCGGTTAGGATCTCAGATAGCCTGTGTAATGTCCGCCGCCTTTCTCGCGCCGTTTCCAAGGTTAGGTTTAGTCTCGCGCTTTTTGGCGCCAAGCCAAGGTTAGGTTTAGTCTCACAAGATTTCTCGAGATGGAGCTTACTAGAAGATGTCACGTGAGCTAAAGTGCGCTTTTTTCATTGGAGTTTTGGTCAAACAACTAAGTCTTTTACTTTTTTATCTCTCACACACCGAGGACAAGTGTTTCGCTTAAGTGTGGGGTGGGAGACTTAGTGCTTTCTTGTTTTCGTTGTTAAATGTGCTATAAATGTGGTATGCTTAGCCTATGATCGGGCTCTCAGTCGATTTTTGGGTAATTTTAAAATTTTTTCAAGGGTCTTAACACCGTGTTGTGTGTGTTATTTTCACATTTGAGTGGTGATCACCTTAGTCGGGACCCCAACACGTGCATTGCGGTTTGATATTATCTTGAGAATGAAGTTTATTACTTTCACGAAAGCTACACTTTGTGCATAATTTGATTGCTACCACCTTTCATATCACTAGCCTTGAGACGAAATGTCATAGTATACCTAAGTAGGACATGGGATGACGGTTTTGGCGCTCTCTTGACCCTACCATAGCCAAATAAGCCTTAACCGAACATTTACCCTTCGTAGCCCCTCTCACCCTTGATAGAATGGTCTCGACCACCATTCGCTTATAGCCGTTTGTTACTTAGTCGAAACCTACCCTTGAGCCTTATTATGGTCACATTTCCTTCATTTTATACCCTACGAGTGGACTTAGTCTTACAGTAGACCACACTTGCTAAGGCAAGTGTGGGGTGGGGAGATGATGTTTTGATTGGGTTGTTGTTTCTCGCTTTGAGCTATAAAGTGTTGAGGAGCTGCGTTTGGGCTTGGTTTTCGCTCTTGGGCCAAAAGAAAAGAAAATCTCTTCTTCTATCTCTTCCTTAAAATTATAAAAAAAAAAAAAAAAAAAAAAAAAGAGGATGTACATAAAAATAAAGGCGTGGAGTCAAAGTAAGGAGCTCAATGATAAATTTTTATGATGTTAGAGTTGGGATAGTGAGATAGGTGCTAGTGTGCTTGAACTCACCTCACGACACTTGAAACATAGTCGATTTTGGCAATGAGTTCGGTTGCACTGTAACCTATGGTTCCCAAAATGTCAAAGTTGATCAAAAAGAGTTTTGGGTGGTTTGCATGATAAAGATGAGTTGGTACTTGGTTGATTAGGTTCACTCGTACTTTTTCTCCAGCCCCCAAAATACCCTTTCGACTAACCGAAATCACCCTAGCCTAACGTTATAACCGCTCAAGTCCTCGCCTGATCGTGTCCAAACTTAGTAAACTAGATTAGTGGAGAGGCTCGTGATTATGAAACGGTTGGTAGACTTTTGGTTGGGATTCAAGCCCCGACAATCATTTTGAGCATTTGGTTTTAGCTTGGCACCACACACACTCCATTTTCTTGATAATGCTGTACCAATGTGTTTATGTTCATGTTTCTTACTTTGGGACCACCTCGAGAGTGTGAGTAGTAGCACCTACATCATAAAGTTGAATCCCTTGGTTTGTTTTAAACGCCTACTTTACTCTAGGACGAGCAAAGGCTAAGTGTGGGGTGGTTGATGAGTCAACTTTACATGATTCCGTGCATCTTTTACCCCGCTTATCCCACTTTTAGCACGCTTCTTGGTGATTTAGACCGCTTTAGGGGCAATATCGTGAATTATTAGCACGGGAGTAAATCCGTCACTTTGATAGTTTACTACCTCTTTTTAGTGATATTGACCCTATTCCGAGCACTTTTACCCTCCGGAATGTTTTGGTTGTTTTTTGTTGTTGTGATGATGTAGGGTATTGGTGTCTCGAGAACCTGGAAGGCGAAGATTTATGATGATAAGTGTGATCAAGGTGCAAGAATGAGCCAAGAAAGAAGAAAGAATAGGAAAAGGAAGAGAAAGAGTTGGTGCCCGAGTGACTGTTCTGATTCAGAAGCATTTTGACCCATGATGGAGGCATTTTCTGGTCATGACTTCTTCATGAAAGTTGTAGAGAATTGAAAGAGATTTCCAACGCATCTTGAATCACCCAAATCGGAGCTCGGATGAAGAAGTTATGAAGGTTTTTCTGCAGCGTAAAAATTCATCATGCGAAACGCACGCGTTGGAGCTTTAAACGTGCGTTTGGACTGTTTTTTCTGCAGTATAGAGTGTTAGAGGCTGAAACGCGTTTTTAGGAACCTTCCAAACGTGCGTTTGGCTCATTTCCTGCTATAAAAAGCTGCAAATTTCACAGAGAGAAGAGGAGAGACGCGAATGGAGTTGTTTTAGGTAATTTTGGGCGATTTTCTTCGCTTTTGGAGTTAGAATTAGTGTAATATACCGTTAGAATCGTCTTTCAATCCTCTCTTTGATTCTCTAACTCTTAGCTTCGGTCTATAACATTTCATTGGGCAAAATTCGATCTTTTGTATTCAACTTTTATGCTCTTCTTCTCCAAACTCAATTTCTGCACTTTAATGGTAAATTTCTTCTCTCTTTTACTTGTTATGTCTCTTATTTACTACTTTCATTGCATTTCAACCAGATAATGTGTAGCTAATTCCTCCCCATAGTCGAATCATGTGATATGTGGTGAAATCACCCTTGGGTGATGAAATCGGGAGTGGGTAGTGCTTTTTATTGTTGTATCTTGCTCGCTTCACGCCTTAGAACTTGTTATAACGGATTTGGGCTAGATTGATCAACTAGGTCAAACATCACACACACCACTCTTGAGAGTTGTTCGAGAGAGAGGGTGTGGGAAAAGGGTTCAGGATCGTGGTGTAGTCTCGGTTTAGTTGTTAAACCGAGCACACGCGAGGTTACTCGTTTATACGCTTAAGCGGCTCGAGTGCAAAACATGACTTGTTAGGAGAGAGTTGTTCAGACCTTAACATGGCATAAGGTGTTAGAAGAGAGTTGTTCAGACGCTAGCACCGGGTTTAGGAGTTCGCACCGTGAAATTGAATGCAAGAGCTCGCTTGTTATATTGCACACTCCCGGTTTTGTCTATCCTCGGGGTTGAAATTAGTCATTTTGATCATGGTTCGGCTATGTCCCTTTCTCTCTTTAGACTTGTTAGTTTAATTTACTTTAGTTTAATTGAAGTGTACAAACATTCCAACAACTTGTTTGCCTAGACTAAGCAATAAGTTCACTTTGGTACTTACAAGCACATCTTCTCTGTGGGATCGACCTCGGACTCCTGTAGCTTTACTCGCAATCGACCCGGTACACTGCCGGTTAGAAGGTCTCATCATAGTCCACTCCATAGGTTTGTGTATATCCCTTGGCTACTAGCCTAGCTTTGTACCTTTCAACATTTCCATCTGGTTTATACTTGATTTTGAATACCCATTTGCAACCAATGGGATGCTTCCCTTGAGGAAGTGTCACTAATTCCCAGGTCTGTGTTTCTTCAAGAGCTGTGATTTCTTTATTCATTGCTGCTCTCCACTCTGGATCCTTGACTGCTTGATTATAGGAAGAGGGTTCAGTAAGTGGTTGGAACTGTGTGTTGGACAGTAAGGTTGTGAAGCAATGCGAAGTTTTCTTGGAGATTTGTGCACAAAGGTAATCATTTAGATAAGTGGGCATTTGTTTGTTTCTGACTGATCTCCTTACTTGAGGAGCATCAGGAAGCAAGACAAGAGAATTATTAGGTGTGGGAGATTGTGAACTGGATGGTGTCTCAGAATCAGGATGATCATCAGGTGAATAAGCAGAACCTGCTGTGTTTATTGGTTCTGTAATATGTGGCTCAGTTATGGATTGTGAGTATTGGGGATAGTGTGGAGAAGCCCAAGGAACAGGTAAAGAGACCATTTCAGACAGTTGATGTGGTCCTATTTTGAATGAGGTGTGGAGTGGGAAATATGACTCATGAAAAACCACATCTCTGGATATGAACACTTCCCTAGTGGTGTAATCAAGCAACATATAACCTTTGGTGGTTTTAGAATTACCAATGTAAACACTCAACCTGCTTCTGGGTTCAAATTTTGTCCTGTGTTGTCCCAAGGTACAAGCATAGACAAGACATCCAAAAACCCTAAATTGTGTGTATCCACTTCTTTATTGTAGACTTTATGGAAGGGTGTATCTCCTTTCAGCACATGAGTGGGTAATCTGTTTGTGAGGTCAGTGGCATGTATGACACAATAACCTCAAAAGAACATAGCCAGATTGGCTTGAAACTTCAGGGCCCTAGCAACATTTAATAAATGTTGGTGTTTCCTCGCAACAATGCCGTTTTGTTAAGGAGTTTCTACACAACTATTCTGATGAATTATCCCCTTAATAGTATAGAAATCCTTAAGGTCAAATTCTCTACCATTGTCAGTTCTAAGAACTTGTACCTTTCGGTTGAACTGTGTGACAACATACTCACAAAAGCCCTGAACTATACCCTGAACCTCTCCTTTAGACTTCAATAGGTAAACCCATGTGAACCTAGAGTAATCATCTACCATAGTTAAAAAATATTTGTGACCATGTATAGTAGAGGTTCTGTATGGACCCTAAATGTCCATATGAACTAAGGCAAAAAGAGAAGTGGACACTGATTCTCTCAAAGGAAAAGTAAGCCTTTTTTGTTTAGCTAGAGGGAAAATGTGACAAACAATATTATTGCATGTTTCATTATTAGTATTTACAAAAGGAAGTTGTGTTAGCACATTCTTGGACAAATGTCCCAATCTGAAGTGCCACAGTAAATCAGATGGAATAACATCTGTGGTAACACAACAAACCTTATCTGTAGAAACATGTGATACATTCTCTGAATGTAGAATGTAAAGACCTTTCAAAAACTTAGCTGCTCCAATCTTCCTCCCACTCCTCATGTCCTGAATGTCACAAACACCAGGCTTAAAAATCAAAGAAACGTTGTTATCCTTCATCAAACACCCAATGGAGAGCAAGTTGAAAGCAAAACTAGGAATGCATAAAACATTTTTCAACAAGATGTCCCCTAGCAGTCTGACAGTCCCTATGTGAGTAACAGTGACTTGATTTCCATTTGGTAATCCTACTGTTATCCCTTTAACAGGAATGGACCTCACAAATAAGGACACTGAACAAACAATATGATCCGTCGCCCCTGAGTCTACAATCCAATAACTCAAGGTTTTAGCAAGTTACCTACACTGCTATCAATTGGATTGAATGTTGATTTGAGTGCAGATGCTTGATTCACCACACCAGCTTTTTGTGATGACTCTGCAACAAGATTGTGCTTTGGATCATCTTCGAGATCTCCTGCACTGCTCGTGGTGAATCCTACCCAGCAGTCTCTCGATCGGTAGTGCCTTTCCAGGACCCTTGTGTATTGCCTTCGATACCTGCAGCGCTTTCAATCATGTTAACCTTGCGCTTGGACTTGAATCCAGGAGGAAAGCCATGGATTCTGTAACAAGTGTCCTTAGTGTGCCCATGAAAACCACAATGTGTGCATTGAGCCTTTTTTCCTTACCCTTGTGTGACTCATGCCCCCTTGTTTGCAAACTGATTGTTCTGTGCCTTGTATTCTGTCCTATTAGCAAACACCATGGGTGCATTGTTACTACACTTTCCACTTGCATAGTGCAATTGCCTTTCAAGCTTTAGTGCCATACCAAACACTGCCTTAATATGTGGCATAGGCGACATTATCATCACTTGATTGCTTACTTGTGCATAATCTTCATTTAGCCCATTTAGGAAACGAATCACATACTCCGAATCAAAGTAATCAACAAAAACCTTCACAATTGCCTTGCAATTGCAACCAGGAGGACATGCGCACTTAGGAACAGGCCTCAGAATCCCTATCTCATCCCAAATTACCCTCATCTTAGTGTAATATTCGGTCACAGATGAGTTCCCTTGCTTTACGCTACTCAATTCTTCTAATAAATCGGATAATCGGTATAAATCTAGATTCAAAAACCTATCTTTTAAATCCTCCCATACTTCCTACGCAGAATTGAGCCAAAGTACGCTTCGAGCAATAGTATTACTTACCGAGTTTAGAATCCATGAGGTGACCATGGTGTTGCACTGATTCCAAGCCTCGAAGGTCCTATCACCTTCGTCTGGACGCAAAACAGTACCGTCTATGAATCCGACCTTGTTCTTCGTAATCAGCGCCATCCTCATCGATCTACTCCATGCGTGATAATCATTTCTATCCAGCGGTGGTTGAACCATAATTAGGGCTTGTGGAAATATTACATATCAAATATTATGTAATATTATTTATTTCGTGTATAAATTATGCGTACACTTTATTTGTAAAAGGACATATTAATTGTGGTACATAGAAACAATTAATATGTCAAACTCTAGTTACTTTATGTCATAGACATAGTCATTACTTTTACTTTTGCTTTTGCCGCCCATATAGCATAGTAATGTGGCATTTAGCTAGCTAGTTTGTTTATCTCCACACAATTGTATCTATTTATACTTTTTCTTCTCAATGAATAAACTAAGTTGAAGTTTACTCTAGTGTATAACACTTTCTCAAACTCTCTTCAGGGCTGAATTTTCGTTTGGGTGAATGTACAAAGGACTTGAAGTCGGAATGATCTCTTGATTCGCCATGAGAGCTACAAATATTGCGGAATTAAACAGATTCGATCGAGCAAAACCTCTCTGATACCATGAAGAAAAGTTAAAGCAAAGAGGGGAAATGGGAATGAAACCCTAGAACTCCATCAAAGGAGAAAACTAGATATGGTTTTTTATATTAAAAAAAGGTTCTTATGTTTTTATTACAACTATTTGACTCAGGGTTATATACTCCCTTTTTGGTCAAACACATAAAGGAAATACAAAGTTAAAATACAGCCATTTACATAAAAAAAAAAAAAAAAAAGATACAAACAACAGAGGTAGTTGTACCGCAAATACACAAATCCATATACTCAGGATCCTCCCTCTTTGATTTAGCTACGGTTGTAAAGCAAAAACATCAAATTCCGGCGAAGAAGAAATTGATTGCAAGGAGGATATGGTGAAAGGCAAGCAGAGAAGAATTAACACCAGCAACACCGAGTAAGTGTCAATTTTCTTCCCATACAACAAAAATCGAGAAATGTTTGCTGTTATTTGCGTCTGATATGGATTTTTTTGAATGGGATATTAAATTGGGTGAATCGATTAGGAATTGATTGAATTAGGGTTTTTTTGAATCGAATTCTAAATATTATGAATTGAATTCTGCATGTGGATTAGAATTAGTGAGAAATCAATTGAGTAGTTGGCTTTTGAATGATATGAACTCTTTGTTGTATAGAATGGATACTCTGTGAAAATGTTTTACATGTGTTACTACGTTCATCAGTGTGTTACTACATGCCAATGTAAGTGTAATGTGTGTTTCTACATATCAAGTGTGTTCGGTGTATGAATTTCCTAATGTGTTGCTACGTCCATCAGTGTGTTACTACTTGTCTTGTTGATACCTAATGTTGATGTACTTGATGAAAATCACGTGTTACTACACAATTGGGATCATGTTAGGAAAGACTTGTTACTACAATTTTTTGCATTGTTACTACATGCAGTAAATGGACTTATGTGTAGAAACATCTTGGGGTGGTATAACAATGTGTTAGTACGTGTATAAGTGTGTAGCTAGCGCAAGATTGTGAATGTATATGTTACATTACTGTGCGTGGGTACGTGTATATGTTACTACTAGTTTGACTACATTTGGTGTAAATCCAGATATGTCTAGGAACATTTTGGAGACATAATGTTCTGCTGCTTTGCCGACAAAACCGCAACTTCAAACTGAATTACAGATGATGACTGAAAAGATTACCATTACAACAATGAATGATGATACATACAAAAAAAGATGAATACCTTGGCTGAATAAAATGTTGCAAAAATCACGCAAATGAATTACAGATGACGATTGCAAAATTTAGTTTTTTGTTTTTGTTTTTTTCGCTGCAAATTCACATTTGTTTTGTTTTTTTCGCTGCAATTTCAGATTTTTTTTAGTTTTATTCGAATGCTAGCAAGGGATATCGGCATAACCGAATTTGGGGAATCTGATCTTCTGTTTTTTTCTTCTTAAATGTCAATATGTGGAGTTGATAATGACATGAAAATAGGAAAAAAAAACCTGATTTGCAGTTACTCAAAGAATTTAATTCATTTATGAAAATAAAAAAAGTCATTTGTAATAAATACAGTAAATATTAGAAAATTAAATTTTTTAGGGTATTTTTGGAATCACATTACTTTATGTCATTTAACAAGTAGTGCATTTCTTTCTTGTCATTTTTCCACAAATAAGATGTAAACTCGTCCTCCACGACCTTTTCCTATAAAAAAAAAGGCTAAATTCAAAAAAAAGTTGAAAAAGTATCGAATCCATGATCTTAGGATTTGTATACAAGCTACCAACCAGTTGAACTAAATAGAGAATTAAACTAAGAATTGTCTAAAATAATATACATATACAGCTTTAATATTGTTAGAGGGGTATATTAGTAACTTCGTCTGGAAATTTGAGGGGTCCATGCATCCCACCCCTACCATGCTGGGTCCACCCCTGAATATGCATTAAAATTGATGTGCTTGAATAACATTTAAGTTAACACTTGGGTATGGAGTTATGGATCTTTGTGTATGTATCACCTCGATGTTAGAACTTACGCAAGATGTAACTTTTCAGAAACAATTTTCTTTTTAGAACAACAAAAAAAAAATGTAGTTCGCATGAAATGAGGCTCAAGTTCATTCCGATCAGGGCCACATACGAAACACATTTCTTTTTTTTTTTTTTTTGTGTGGAAACGAGCTTTTATTTATTCAATGAAAAAAACTGGTGTTTAACAACATTTTGATGTGTCTAAAACCACCGTAGATATATTTGCAATGAACTGATCCAAGTCAATAATTTATTTGTTGAGTCGAGCAATCCCTTCAAACAATGATACTCGAACTTGGCTCGAGTTTGTTCGAGCGAAAAAAATAAACGTAATCGACTTGATTGAGTTTTACTTATGAGCGAATTTGACTAGATTATGCTCGGTATTTCGGACTTGAACTCGAGCGGTTCACGAGCCGAATATCGAAGTGCTTGTGAGCGGCTCGGATTTCACACCCTACTTCACTAAAATAACTTTCGTAGTAAAATGCGGGCACGTCGCCGTGAACTTCATCGATTGTTCAATAGCCGCCGTCTTCCTCCGTCTCCATTCCTATCAGCTTGATTCTTCCAGCAAAAAATGAGCAGAAATATAGTACAGTAGGCTTAGTAGCGTACCCTCATTTCCCCATAACCACTCCTAAAGAGCTTCACCGTGTTCCAGCTCCAGCAATCAGCAATGACGATCCACTCCGTAGTAATCCAGAAGCTCCTAAGCACAAACGCCCATATGGGCCGTCGAGTCGCCGCTCAGCACTTCAAAATCTACTCCTACGGTGCCCGGAACGGTTTAACTATAATCGACTCAGACAAGACCGTCATCTGCCTTCGTAACGCCTGCAATTTCATCGGGAATTTAGTTAGAGCGAAAGGGAGGTTCTTGTTTGTTAATACGAACTCCCTTTTCGATGATATCATTGAGCATATGACCAAAACGATTGGTATTAAAAATGATACATCTTGGCGTCTTGGAGGCTTTCTAACAAACAGTTTGAGTCCTAAAAAGTTTCGGGGCAGAAACAAGAAGCTGAATTTGGGAGCTGTTGTGCCGCCTGATTGTGTAGTGATTTTTGATACAGAAAGGAAATCTTCGGTGATTTTGGAAGCTAGTAAGTTGCAAGTTCCGATTGTGGGGCTTGTTGATCCGAGTATGCCTTATGAGACATATAAGAGGATTACATACCCTGTGCCAGCTAATGATTCAGTGCAATTTGTGTATTTGTTCTGTAATTTGATTACGAAAACGGTTTTGTACGAGCAAAAGAGGTTGAGAGATACAGTAAGGTCTTCAGCTAAGCAGGAGATTGATTCACATGCTGAGTATGTGTAAAAATTGATTTTTAGCTCATGGACATCGTTTAAGGCACCACAGTGAATCTACTTTCGACTTTCAAGAGGTCGAATGTTGGTGTGGTGTCTCGAAAGTAGTGTCGGGGTGGTGCCTTCAATAACTCCTTTAGCTTATTTGCATTTTTTGTCATGGTTCTTCTGCATACTAATATTATTTGTTTCTAATGCTTTTTCGAATTCAAATACATGTAAAAGAGTGAAAGTCCAAGAAACTGTGACTGCAAGAAAGAAAGGGGAGATCTTTGTCATTCCATATGAAAGCTTGCCTACTGTTTCTGATGGTAATGAATCAAATTCAGTTGTGACATTGCCTTCTTAATTATACTAGGATTTTGATTTTGTTTTTGGTAGTTTATGCATCAAAGAATTGTTTTTACCATAAAGGTTTGATCTTGTAGATTCAATCATGCATCAGCTGCTCAACAAAGTTGTGGTCTTGAAGCTGAATGCTACATTGGGGACAGAGATGGGTGTTACTGAGCCCAAGTAAGTACTTCCCAAACTGCCCGTTATGGGCTCGTGTTCATTAATGTTCTGCATTGATATCATATTATCCTAGTAAATGTATGCCCCCTATTTTATGCTTTTCTTGAAGTGCATTGTATGTAAAGATTCCTGTGTCCAGACATCCTCCTTAATGTATTGCGTTGTTTGATTTCTGTTACATTGTTCTGTAGGTCTACCATGGAGCTTTATGACGGAACGACATGTCTTGACATTACTATCAATCAAATTGAGGTGCTTTCTATTATCTACTTCATAGACTTTGAAAAAGAGACGTTTTTCATTGTCATCTTGCTTTTAAAGTAAATTGATACTGATTGGTGAAATCGTTACACGATTTGTAGTCTGTTAATTCAAAATATGGATGCAACATACCATTGTTACTGGCAAACACGATCTACACTGAAGATGCTACCTCGAAGGTGACCAATGGTTTCTTTTTTAGTTTGGGACCTTTTAAGCTGATTACATAAGTGAACTGAGGACCATGTTGTACATAGAAACGTGACTTTATTGATCGTCTGATTGTAGGTTTTGGAGAGGCATCGGGACAAAAACATTCATTCTTTTCTCCAGGTTTGTTCTTGTGAGGATGATGTAATGTCTTGTTTGAGTATTTTTCGCTTTCGGTTTATTGTTAATGTTCCATGTTTATACAGTCAGACCAGCTGAAAAACGATGATGAAGATAAGTCACATACTGCAATGTACATTCTCTTCTTTATTCAACTTTTCTATCCATTTAAATTCGAGATCTTGATATCATATTCATAAGAATTTTGTAGTGCATGAACAATACAGTTTATTGCCTATTGTTTTGGACGAAATGCAGTGAACAAAAAAAATAATTAATTCAGCTTCTTTTGAATAATTGACTTCATTCTTGGACATGTTTTACTATTGGGCATTCTGAAGATTTCCTTCGAATCTGGATGAAATATTCATTTTAATGAAGAAAAGCGGGAAACTTGATGTACTGCTTTCTCAGGTAGATTTTAGTCGTTTTCTCTGATATATATATATATATATATATATATATATATATATATATATATATATATCTGCAAATTTGTTCAATTGCAAATGTCTGAAAAATATGCTGAGTTTACTTTCTTTCTTGTTTCCATTTAGGGTAAAGAGTACATACTCGTATTAAGCTCGGAGAACCTTGCTTCTGCTATTGACACAAGTACCCTTTTCGATTTTCTTAGCTCTCTTTTCCTGAACTTTTCCATTTCCATCTTTTAGCTCAACAATTCTGAAACTTTTCCTTATAAACATGGCAGATATCTTAAATTATCTTGTGGAAAAGAACGTTGAATCTTGCGTGGAGGTAAGGTATACCGAATATTTCTACTTTATTGATTAACATCCTGATTTTAATTACTCATATGTCTCTAGGTGTTTCCTGCATCGGTAGATCCCGAAGAGATTAAATTATCAGCGAATGAAGGGAAGTTTGAGGTAAAATCGTCTTTCTGTAATATTTACTATTACATATTGAGTTTCTTGTTTTTTTTAAGACACCATCTAATATTGTTTTTTTGTTTGTAATTGATTCCATTTCTGGCAACATTGAAGTCAAAGAAGAAATTACAATTTACAAATATTATGTAAGTGGTTTTTCTTTTAAATCGATGAAAAGTTGTTTATACTGTTTTGTGGGATGAATTTGGCTGGTTTTTATTTGTTTTTTTGTTATTGAACAGGTGGGTCGGTATGACCTCCATTTTTAAGTTTTTCCAGAAAAAAGCTCTTAATGAAAATCACACCATTTCAGAGGTACTGTATTGTTTATATTTACGATCATAATTATTAGGACAAAAGATGTTAGAGGCCCCTAAACTATTACGACCGTAACAATTTTTTAAAACAAATTGACCCTTAACAAAAATATTTTGGTAACAAATTGGCCCCTAATCAGTATGTATTGGGCCATTTCGGTACTTAAAACACATTTTTGATCACTTTTGATCACACCAATACATTGCTCTTATTTTCAGTTTTTTTACCCAACAAATGGCATTAAAAAAGGGACTTCAAAATCCTCACTCTGTGATCAACTTTGACCGGGCGGAATAATTGCTGTTGATTTTGAAGTCTATTTTTTTATGTTGTTTGTTTCGTTGAACTCCTGGAAACGATAGCTGATGTGATCAAATAATGGGTTTTTTTCATACTGTAAGGGCCGATATAGGTCATTTTTAACTGATAAGCGGTCAATGTTACAGATTAGAGACCAGTTTGTTAATAAAATAGTTTAAGGGTCGAAATGTTACGATTCTGGAAGTTTAAGTGCCTCGGGATTATCATCATCTTTATGTTCTAGCTACTATACACTGATCTTTTGTCGATTCCTTGCTATCGGTTTTCAGGCATTGGAGAAAGCTTTGGCAATCAACATCCCAAAATCAAGATATTTGCCTGTTGAAAAAACATCAAATCTACTTCTTTCCAGGTAATAATCACTACAAAACCTCGGCGATTATTCTAATATAAAATTTTTCAAAATCGATTTGTTTAAATAATTAACAAAAGCTTTGATTCTTGATTTTTGCAGTCAGACCTGTACTGGTTGTTGATGGCATCTTGACACGAAACACAGCCAGAACAGATCCTGCTGATCCTTCTATTGAATTAGGCCCGGAATTCAATAAAGTAAATCTTCCGTAAATCGGTTTTATTTATTTATTTATTTATATACGTATAATTCGTATGGCTGGCACTTGTTGCAGATGAGTGGGTTCCGTAGTCGATTCAAATCAATGCCGCCCATTGTGGAGCTTGATAGTTTGAAGGTGACTGGTAATGTTTGGTTTGGAGCTAGTGTAACCCTAAAGGTATATGAAATGGACAAAACTACCCTTCTTTTCCGGTTGCTCGATTTGTTAATGGGATTAATTGTTTGTGTTTAGGATTACAAGAATTTCTCCAGGTTTAGAGCATCTTGTAGTATGTTTTAACTGGGGTTTTTTTCGGTTCGTATTTTTCAGGGGAAAGTTGTTATTACTGCAAGTCCAGAAACGAAAATCGTTATACCAGATGGAGCAGTACTTCAAAATAAGGTAAATTCGGTCTCAAAAACTCAGGTTTTCGTATGAAATATTTAATATCAAACCGCCAGAGGACAGATATATCGCTTTGAATGCATTTTTGTGATAATCCTGAAACACCCCACCTTGGTTTTTCAGGTGATATCTAGACAGAAGGATGTTGAAGATCTCTTGTAGATGTTGCTGTGGGTCAATCATATAATAAAAGATTAAAGAATTATTGGAATTTATTCTTTTAGTGGCAGATCCCCTACTTTGTGTAACATTATCAGATAAAACAACACAGAAGAAGAGAATAACTGTAATTTCAAATAATTGAACATTTCTTTTTTTTTTTCCAATAATTGGAGTGTAATTTGTAATTTTCATAGGATTTGATATTAAGTTTGGTTTATGAATGATACGAATATAAGTCATTTTGCACTTTTAGTTTTGTCCCGTATTTAAGTGATTCTACGTTACCAATGCAACATTTATTACTATTTTCTCTATCTTACCTCTAATTTATTATCAATCCAATAACTTTTATCGCTTAACAACTATAGTTTTTGTCCGTATGACAAACTAATTCATTTATCTACTTCAAAAAACTAGTTATTAGAAAGGACAAAACCGACTTACACTTACCAAAATACCTTTTTTTCTTTTACTGATTCATAAATATAATAAATAAATAAAAAACCTATTATGCGGCAGCTTCTTCTTCTCCGCATCTTTTTTTTTTACCCATTTCCAGCCGCATCTTCTTCGTGGTGATTGGGGCCATGGAACCTCCGCAACCATGCTTGCATCTTCAAAGAACCCTCGTTCAACTCGCTAAAAAAAAATTTGATGGTCGATCTGCACTTTCCGTCCGGTGGTACTGCTGCTGCGAATTTGGTGAAGCAAGAAATTTACATTTTATGTCCGACCCGATCAAAGAAATTTACATTTGCAAAGCAGCTTGATTTTTCCGGGAAGGAAACGATGAAAGATTCGATTCAACCTTGCATTCACCTCGAAAATCGCCGGAGGTGCAGGCCGGACGGAGGAGACAATGTATGCAGATCGTTTTTTTTTTTTGAGAAGGAAACGATGTTTTTTTTTTTTTTTTTTTTTTTTTTTTTTTGAGAAAGTTTAGGTTTAGGGTTGTTATTATTACGTTATTGAATTTTTGGGATGTTACGACTTTGCTTATGGGATATTACTTACTTGCTTTTATGGGATGTTACTTACATTTTAAGGGATTGTTACGACTTGTTTTTAGGATGTTACGACACCTTACGAGAATGTTACTGACTTGTTTAATGGCCACATTATATTTTACTTTACAATACTTACTTGTTTGTAGGATGTTACTACTTTTCCATTGAATATTACGACATTTTATGGATCACATTACTTGTTTTACGATCATTCGCATTTTATCTAGTGTACATACTTCATGTTTAATGTGTGAAGGGTATTTGTGTCCATTTATTATGAATTTGTCATTTCTAATCACAAAACATGTAGCATCAGTCCTTCCTGACCCATTTTTGATTTTTTTGACCTTCTAGCCCTCCCTAACAACTATCGCATTAACGATACTCAAGTGCATTTTAGACCTTAACCATCAAATTTATAAATTCAACCTCTTTTTAAATCTGTGTGAAAACAATTAAGATGACTTTATATTTTGGAAGGGAGGTAGTATTTATGATCGAAGATGTAAGAATGTTTGGATTTGGTGTCTCACAAATTGGTTCGATGTGATGCTAATAAACATATTTTTACTCTCGTGCATCGACTTCTGAACAATCTAATATAAAATCAACATTCGATTTTACATGTATCTATTTTTGACTTCTGTAAATTTAAACTTAACCTGAAATTATTGGGCACCACATCGAATAAGAGCATCCAAAATAAATTATTTTGTTGGAGTTATTGACACCACATCAAATATACTTTGCAGCAGTCAAAACGGACATTCCTACTCTGAAGGTCAACATTCGACTTTATAAAGATCGAAACCGACATTCTACTCGAATATTCATCTTTTTTATATCTCCGTAAAGTCGAAACTAGATCGAAAATATGATGTTGTTATTGATGGAAATTCGACTTTACAGATTTCGAATATTTATTTTGAGGGGTATGTGCTTTTGGCATTTCTCCTACCTACATGCTCCCCGAGCATTTCCCTCCCACAAGCAAAACCACATTTAACAGAGTTTCTCTTCTCAGCCTCAAACCGCCGGTTTCCTCCACCAGCTTTAGGTCGCCGGATACCTCCTCCTCTTTTGCGGTTGGATTTAGTTTCGCGTCTTTCTTTGAATTAGCTCTATTAAGGTAAAGATTAGCATATTTTTGACTTGAATTTGATTTCCGATCGCTTCTTCTGTTCTAAATTTGCAGTCATTGTTCCTTGATTTGAAGCCAGTTCTTTTTTCGTTGTCATTTTCTTCTGATTGTAATATGTGGATTTTATTGTGTTGTGCTTACTTCTGGTGGATTAATACTGTAATTGATGTTTTTAGCTTATTACCTGACAATTTCAATGTGTATTGACTCACTGAACTATAACTATGTGATGGTTGAAGAATATTGAAAAGAGGAGAGCCTAAAGTTCACGTTTGTGCTGCGGATTAGCTTAACGACCTTTAGCTATATGATAGTTGATTGTGTTGTTTCTAGAATATTGAAAAGAGAAGAAGCATATAGTTCTTGAATATAAATCGTTTGAGTAGACTCTTTCTCCTGATCTAATGTAGCTGAACTGATGTTTAAACATCTGCAAATTTTGTATAAGGGGATGTTAACGGTTGTATCATCTGTATAAGGACTAGAATCTCCTGCTCTTCGTTCCAAAGTAAGTATTCCATGCCGGGGTTTTTGTCAAAATGAAGTAAATATTTGTAGAGGACATCAGCTGGGTTTTTTGTCAAGATGAAGTAAGTAAATATTTGTGATGGAGTATGTATCGTAGTGTTCACCTTCGGATACAATTGATGTAGAAATGGAAGACGATGATTTTGAGTGAATACTTGTACTATAACATAGATAGGCAATTGGATATATATAACGGAATAGGCGAAATATAGAACATTTGCGTAGAGTTAATAATCAATGTTGTATTTATGCGTATAGGAAAATGTTGTTCTGAAGGAAGAAAATGGCGGGTTATTCACTCTGTTCAAGACGGTCCATATCTACTTCCTCTCATTTGCTCGCAAGAATAAAACAAACAGGTAGTGTGCCTTTTCTTATCACCCGCATTGTTCAATTCAAATTTTCATTGTTAAAAGTAACGATTAATGTTCCATCCTGTTAATGAAATAACGGAAATTTGTGTCATTTGCTCCGTAGACAGCGAAATTGTTCGTATGTTTCAACTTTCAACTCCCAATGACGAGCCATCAAATTTTGCTTCCCGTAGAAAACCTGTAAGGAAAAACATTTCAACAAGGATACTAGACGAGAGGTTTATTCGAATTTTGAAGATATTTAAGTGGGGTCCTGATGCAGAAAAGGCTTTCGAGGTGTTGAAACTCAAAGTGGATCATAGATTGGTTCGAGAAGTCTTAAAGATCGATGTCGAGATCAATGTCAAGATACAGTTTTTTAAGTGGGCCGGTCGTAAGAGGAACTTTGAACATGATTCCTCTACTTATCTTGCCTTCATTTGTTGTCTAGAAGAAGCTGGACTAACCGGTGAAATGTGGAAGACGATCCAAGAAATGGTGCGATCGGTTTGTCAGATAAGCCCTCTTGATCTATCCGAAATTGTTAGGCTTTTGGGTAGGGCTAAAATGGTGAATAAGGCACTTAAGGTCTTTTACCAGATCAAAACGCGTAAATGTAAACCGACCTCAAGCACTTACAATGCTATAATTATGATGCTGATTCAAGAAGGTCATTACGAGAAAGTTCACGAGATCTACAATGAAATGTGTAGTGAAGGTATCTGCTTTCCGGACACTGTGACATACAGTGCATTGATAACGGCGTTTGGTAAATTAGGCCGTGATGATTCCGCGATTAGGCTGTTCGATGAAATGCGTGAGAGCGGTTTACATCCGAGTGCTAAGATATATACTACAATGTTAGGGATTTACTTCAAGTTAGGTCAGGTTAATGAGGCCTTAGGTTTAGTTAAGGAGATGAAGGCGAAAAATTGTGCCCCAACTGTTTATACGTATACGGAATTGATAAGAGGGCTCGGAAAAGCGGGCCATTTTGATGAGGCGTATTCCGTATTTTTCAATGCGTTGAAAGATGGTTGCAAGCCAGATATTGTGCTGATAAACAATGTTATAAACCTGCTTTGTAAAGCCGGTCGGTTACAAGACGCGCTCAAGATGTTCGATGAAATGCTGTCAATGAACTGTGCACCAAGTGTGGTGACTTACAATACTATTATCAAGGCTTTGTTTGAATCAAAAGCTCCTGTTTATGAAACTTCAAACTGGTTCGAGAAAATGAAGGCCTCCGGTATTGTCCCGAGCTCTTTTACTTATTCGATCCTTATTGATGGATATTGTAAAGTAAATAAAGTCGAAAAAGCTTTAATGCTTCTTGAAGAAATGGATGAAAAGGGGTTTCCACCATGTCCAGCAGCTTACTGCAGCTTAATCAACACTCTCGTAAAACGGCGATACGGGCGGCAAACGAACTATTTCAAGAACTCAAAGAAAACTGTGGATCATCAAGCTCGCGTATACGCCGTAATGATAAAGCATTTTGGTAAATGTGGGCGTTTAGCACAAGCCAAAGATTTATTCAACGAGATGAAGAATCTCGGGGGCACGCCCGATACTTATGCATACAACGCGCTCATGTCAGGAATGGTAAAAGCCGGTATGATAGACGAAGCTCAATCTTTACTTCAGACAATGTCTGAAAACGGCGTTGTTCCTGACATAAACTCGCGTAACATAATCCTAAACGGCTTGGCTAAAACAGGTGGATCGCGAAAAGCAATGGAAATGTTTACTTAAAATGAAAACCTCGGATGTGAAACCGGACGCGTGTCTTATAATACGGTTTTGGGCTCGTTAAGCCGCGATGGTATGTTTGAGGAGGCTGCTAGATTGATGAAAGAAATGCAAGAGAATGGGTTTGAGTATGATGTTATTACATATTCATCAATTCTTGAAGCAGTTGGTAAGGTTGATCAAGATTCAAGATCATGGTCATATTCAGACAAAGCAAACTAATTTCTTGAGGGATATATGTACTAAGACAAGGTATGTTATTAGTCTTTGTTGATTGATCTTGATTTGTAGTTTTGATATTTTTAATTGACATATTGAGTTCAATGTTGATAGTGTTTCAGAACACACAATCACTTTACACATCACAACATCATTGTACAACATAGGATCTGAATTTATGATGTCTTGGTGTCAATAGCGGTGCCACCTTTAGTAACTTTAGCAGCCGAAAAATAATATATATTATTTTTATGTATTGACTCGTAATTAGTCCAATAGATGACAAGTTTTCGTTCCTCAGTTCCGAAATTCCTAAATCTGCCCCTGCCTGGTGCATGGGCGGATCCACACTATAAGGGAGGGGCCAATGCCCTCACTGAGATCCGGCTCGTTGGATCTTCGAATTTGCTCTGCTGGAAAAAAAAAAAAACAAAAATCTGGATCCGTCACAGGACTGGTGTCATCTAAAAGGACTTCCTTTATCTCTTAGAGAATCATAGACATGTTTAGTTCTTAAGAAAAGAAAAAACCACATACAACACCAACCAATGAAATAAAACTCCACCATAAAATATGTCTCACTATAGCATTCTCTTCCCATACAAACATGTGATCCATCCTCCATCAAAACCACCTGAGTTTTTGAGCTCTTCTTCTCCATGTTTGATTCATACAATAATGCAGCAAGAAGGCCGTAACCAAACGAACTGATCGGGATGTTCGTGATCAAAAGGTTGTGATTGATTCCAGCACTGTTAGGTCCAAACAATTCTGATGTGATTGAAACTGATGTTGAAAATACAAATCCCGAACCGAGTCCAATTAATGCAGTAGCTGTCTTGAGTGTTGTTTTGCTGATGATGAAATAAGTGAAATGAATGCTATTGGTGTAGGAATTAGGGCATACGCGAGCAATCCAGTCCGTGGATATGATTCTTTGCTGCATTATACGTAGGAATTTAGCTACGCACGTTATACCAAAAGATAATAAAGATGATATAAATATTAGGGTTTAGGGTTTAGGCTGTGTGGTTAGCATGTGTACTTACTTGTGCAGCAAGTCAGGTGCAGCTGAAAGTAAACGACCAAAGAACGAGCAAGCCGAATAGAGTGAGACAAACGAGCTGATCTCCGAGCCGAACCCAAGTGATTGAGCTATTTGTCCAAGATTATTACTATAAACTATGCCAATTGTTCCTCCACATAAATAAGCTACATAATATAGCCAAAAATCCCACCTTTTCATTAACAATCCAACTGAATGTTCTTCTTCAAGAATTTCCAACTTATCTTTCATAATCAAACTCTCTTTTGTAACATAATTAGAATTTCTTTTGAAGTTCTCATCCGTACTAATTGAATTGAACCCGATTTGTTTAAGAGGAATGCATGATGAATTACCGCTTTCTTGATCCCATAAATAAATAGTGATAATGATCATTGAAGGGAAAACTAGAAGAAAAATAAATCCCACCACTAAAACACTTGAATTAATCAATAAAAGATATACCCCTACAAAAGCTGCTAGGATGGTTATAAGATGAAAAAGAAACGAATCGAGCCGAACATTATCATGAGAGAGGATTTGCGATTGTGGTTGATTAAGAATTGGGATTAGAGAAATGATGGATGTAATTAAGGGAATAAGTGCATTAAGAAGAAGGTAAAGTGTGGAATTATTGGAGTTTATGGAATTGACAATGTTGTTATATAAATTTGCACTTACACTATTGAAACAAATGGAAAGAGATAATGCTAGTGGTTTATTACAAGGAAAATTCTTTATGCATAATACATAGGACACTGTATTAAACCATGAAATGCTTGTTCCAGCTAGCAAACACTGTAGAAATACCTGCAAAACGTGATCAAGAACCGTGGGTTCGAGCCGAGGAAATAGTATTTTAGAAAGATATAAGACAAGACTATGTACCGTATGTATGCAGGGCCGTCCCCCTGAGTATAGGCCTACATGGCCTAGAGCCCTTGAAAAAGGATCTAAATATAGGGTTTTTCTTGGTCCAATGAGCTTTTAAAACTAAAAACCAAGGCCATGTTTTGATAGATTGGTTCAAGGCCTCTAGAAACCCAGGGACGGCCCCGCGAGATATTATGTTTAAATAGTCTGGCTTTTCTCGGACTGACACGAGACACTTTTGCATCATATTGATTATAGTGGCCTTACATCATGACCGACGGGTCCTACAACTGCATGATCAAAGATGCAAAAGTGTGGTGTGTCACCGTTGTGTAGTACCATTTCCCAAGAATGTAAGCAAAAAAAAAAACACTAAAATTACTCACCAAAGAATAAGGCAAAGAGATAAGTCCTTGAACAAGAAGCCATTGAGAACCATAACCAATAAATCCCATAAAAGCAGCAATGACCAAAACAACCTCCAAAGGTAAATACAAAAGACAAACACCTGAACACCATCCAAATGCTTTTCCCATATCTGATGCCATTGATAAGTAGTTCAACTCAATCTGGGATATCCTTAAAATCGATTTCAAATCCGATGAATACGACGAGAAATCGAAGTTTGTTCCTGTAAATGCTTGTATCCATATACATGCTATAAAGATCATCCATTTCCTTGTTTGCTGTCTTCCCATAATTTCTTTCATGTTCAAGACATTCTGGATGAACTTTTTTTTTTTTTTTGAAAAAATGGGGTTTTTCATGTTGTATTTTTGGATCAATTTCCTTTAGATATATACATGTTTAGGATGTAATAAAGGTTTTTCTTTTTTTTTTTAAAGCTCAAAAGGCAATTTTTTTATGCACATGATGTAATGATACAGGAAATAGAAAGAAAAAGGAAAAAAAAAAAAAAAAGGGTTGGCATGCTCAGTTGGTTGCCTGTTTCAGTTAGGAATTAGCTTTCAATTGTTGCATCTACTACAATTGCGGGGAGTTGGTAATTACTTGTCCCAAAAACTTTTCTTTCTATATACTCAAAAAAAAAAAAAATAGTACTCCCACATCTACTACAATTGCTACAATTGCGGGGAGTACTATTTTTTTGGACTTCATCTACATGATACTTATAGATATTTCTAGGGCGGCTCTAAAAATTTCAGGATACGGATTAGAAATTTGTATCACATTTTTGTCATTATGGGTCAATTTATTAAAATTGTGGGTCATTACACTTATTACATAAAAATTAATGGATCGATTTTACATATGCATATGTACATATAACTTTTTTTTACCTACTATAATCTTTTTAGGAGGTCTGCTACACCATAATGCTAAGGGGCTATTAGCAACCCACCCGTTCTGTTTTCATAGAATCTGTTGGAAAATGATGGTTAAAATGGATATGTTAAATGATATGTCATATCGGCTGTTATTTGAATTGGCTTGGTGAATGGAAAGTGTTAGTAATAAAGGAAATTGAGAAACCAATTTCTCCCACATTGGAAGGAAGGAAGGAAAAGAGCCAACATATATATAATGTTGTATTAGTGTAGTGGTAAGAATTTACCAACTTTATACACCGTTTCTACGCGCGCACGCAAGAAGTGTGCAAATCCATCGTGGCCTCGATCATATATCCTTTTTCCGTTTCCTTTGCAATTGTAATTCGAATTTGTTGTTATTCGCTTTCTTTGTAATTTTTCTTTCGTTTTTGAATAAGATTGTCCTACAATCTTAAGACTAATTCGGATATTTCTTGTTCATTAACGAGAGGAAATTAAGAACGAACAGTTTGTATAACTGTGTCGGATCGAACAAGTTCTTCTTGTGAACAATTTCGAGATTCATCAAACTGAATTCCTACATTCTGTGTTTGAAACGAGTTTGAAAAGATTCAGTTTTCTGAAATTGAAGAAAGCGAATCGAGGTGTGTAAAAACAAGCTGTTTGGTTGAATCAAGCTGGGTTTTTAAAACGAGCTGATTTGACTATAAAGAGCTGTTTTAACGAGCTGTTTTTTTATTATAAAACGAGCTGACTGTTTAAAACGAGTTGATTTTAATCAACCTGAATTTTAAACGAGCTGTTTTAAACGAACTGCTTAAAAACAAGTTGTTTTTTTTTATTAAACGAGCTGTTTTATTGAAAAACGAGTTGTTTCAGTCAATTCGAGCTGTTTAATTAAACGAGCTGTTTCTAACTAAAACGAGCTGTTTCATTGAAACCAAGCTGCTTTGGGTTTAAAACGACAGTGGTTCAATAAAACGAGTTCTAAACGAATCTTTTGTTGAATTGAGTATGGTTCAATTAAAAATTGTTTTATAAATTGTTGAAAGGAAATTTAATCAATTTGTGTGTTAAATTTCAGAAATGACAACCAGTGCGGCTCAGAATGGTGCTGATGGTCAGACTCAGCCTTTGGCTATGGTGCAACAAGTGCCAGATCGAGGTGCTGCTCCTATGAATCGGCATGAGAGGCCGGAAAAATTCAATGGCTTGAATTTTAAGAGATGGCAACAAAAGATGATGTTCTATCTCACAACTTTGCGTATGGCTAAATTCCTAACCGATGATCCACCAACACCGGAAGCGGAAGGAGAGCCGAATCAATATTTTCTGTTTGCCAGGGAGGAATGGAAACAATGTGATTATTTGTGCAGACATTATGTAATGAATTGTTTATGTGACTCATTGTATGATGTTTATTGTGATAAAAAGAGTGCAAAAGAATTGTGGGAGACACTAGATAAAAAGTATAGAACCGAAGATGCAGGTACAAATTCCTAACCGAAGTGGGGAGTAGTTGATATATGATAAAAGTATGATAGAAATTACGATGTTTTATAATGTTTTAACTATAAATTATCATATAAATCTTATAAAATATATAACAAAAATCTATAATATATAAATCTTTATAAATGAATATTTTCGGTAATAATCAATATAAATTATAACTTTTGTTGTCAGATTTACTTGTGGTTCGTTTCTTTTTGTTTATGTAGGAAAGATAAGGTTTACAGAAGATACAGAACTGAAGAAATGGACTCAACTGGATGACAAAACGCAGTCAGAGACTGGATAAAGAACCAAACCAAACAAATCCGGTTCGAATCAGTGATTCCCGGTTCGAACCGACCCACTCCCGGTTTGAACCGGTTCAATGTGTTTTGCCTATATAAAGCCCTCATTTCACCCCATTTTGAGGTGTACCAATAAATATCTCTCTCTATATATATATTCTCTCCAAAACCCAAGTCTTAGTATGTAAATAGTAGTAGGCATTCTGCCAGAAATAATGTAGTAACGTAGTACTGTTGTAATGCTTGAAAGAATTATCGAAAGAAGTTGTTATTGAAGAGGTTGCTATTTTCAGAGAATACGGCCTTGATTTGCAATTAATGGGCAATTTTATCAAGTTATTATGTTTGTTGTATATATATATATATATATATATATATATATATATATATATATATATATATATATATATATATATATATATAGTTATAATGATATTAGGCTAAATCTATATCTAAATAGCAAGATATATAATCAATTGTTTTGATCTTTTAGAGAAATGGATGATGACTATACTAAAATCGATTAAAATCGATTATAATGAATCTTTTTCTATTTGAACTTAATGCCACGTTCAGTATTGACTTAGCTAATCAATATAAATGAACCAGAACCTAATGATGAATCGACCTGCAGAGAAGTCGTGATATGAGATCAAGGATAGAAAACCGGAGGGTAAAAATGGCCGTCTGACAAACGGAATCCTATTTCCTACCCCGGCATTATTTGTACTCGAGAGATTATTACGTTGAAATCGCTGCTTAATCGAAAGATCTTAAAGATTGGCCGCTTGACAACCGGAATAACCAAGTTTGAGATGACATTGACAGAGGGACTAGACATATGACAATTTCATACGCTTCGTGTGATTAGGAATTGTTGAGCTTTAGAGTACACCGCTTCATATATAATTGATTGGACCTAAAACAGGAAGATCGAGCACATCCATTTAACTAAAAAGAGATAATAATTCAAGAATATATTCTTGGCTAGTTTTTTTAGAAATATTAGTATTATATATATATATATATATATATATATATATATATATATATATATATATATATATATGTCTGTGTATCTATATATATTTATATATCTATATATATATTATAATAATATACCTATATTTTATATTATTAGTATATCTATAGGTATGTATTAGTATTTATTTACTGTTTTATTTACTGTTTTATTAGTATAAAGGTTACTAAAAAGGTAAAAATTGCGACTTAGATCGAGTTAATAATAACTCTTTGGTGTTTAACCACACTTTGAATTACATTTCGTTCCCTGAGGATACGACACCTGACTCACCATACTAGCACTACAATTTGACCCGGTACACTACCGGTAAGGATTGTAATAGACTAGAAAACGTCCGTCAGCTTTCTAGCGCCGTTGCCGGGGAAACGACGCTAATTCTTTGTGTCTATGGTTACTACCTGTATTAGTTCAAAATTCTCGAGGATAAGTCAACACTCTTCTTATCACATTTCTTTTTTTATTTTTCGTTGGTACCTACTTTTCTTAAAGTTATCAATTTTCTTCTTCTACCAATTTCGTGTTATTTTCTATTTTCGATAGTTGATGACCCGAAGCGGTAAGGCCCCACTCACTCCTTATAAGCCTGACATAAACAATTACGAAAGGTAGTTAAGAGTAGAGAGTAAACGTGGTCAAACCAGCCAAAGACTTCTTGGCAGATCTCCGCAAGAATCATCAAATCGAGAAACGAGAATGGCCAAACCAAGTGATGAAACACCTGAACAAGGAATTGCTCATGCCCAAGGACATGGACAAAACCTTAATCAGAATCTACCAATACCAAATAACCAAAATAGAAATAATCAGAATCGGAACCAGAATAATCGTAATAATCCTAACCCACCAAACCCAAGACCTATCTGTGATCAAACCGTAAGAAGAAATCAGACTAATAATCCTATTCTTTTACCAAATAAAGGAGCAAATAATTTAGAAATAAAATCTCATCTTTTTGGTTTAATTGACACACGAGCCCAATTTCTAGGAGAGGATGATGAAGATCCACATCATCACCTCTATCTTTTTGAAGAATTGTGTAATACAGCCAAAAGTCAAGGTGCTCATCGTGAATTAACGAGGATGTCTATGTTTCCTTTCTCTTTAAAAGGAAGAGCACGATATTGGTTTATGTCACTCCCATATCATTCATTGACTAGTTGGGGGGATATTCAAACCAAATTCTTAAAACAGTATTTTACTCCAGGGAGGAATTTGGAATTAAAGGTCGAAATTGCTAACTTTAGACAAGGATCTGAAAAAACGCTTGGGAATGCTTGGGAAAGATTTAAAAAGCTATTAAGAGCTTGTCCCGATCATGGTTATTCCTTAGATATGCAAACTCAACTTTTCTGTCGTAAATTAAGAAAAGACTCACGTGCAGATGTAGATCATGCTTGTGGTGGTTCTTTAATGATGAGTGAAGCTCAAGTAGTTTACGATGCTATTGAAAAGATTTCCAAAAATAACCGAATGTGGGAAACCGGTTCTAGCACAAGAAAAGTAGCATTTGCAGGAGAATGTACATCGAATACGGAAGTTCTAGCACACTTGGAGAATTTGAGTAGAAAATTTGATGGTTTACAAGCTAGTAAAAATATAAATTCAGAAAATGTCATACCAAATGAATACTCGAATCATGATAATGTGTCGTTAGGAACAGAAGAATCAGAAGGAAAAGGCTATTCGAGGGAAGAGGTGAGTTTTTTGCAGCAGCATAGGAATCTGAACAACGCTTATTCAATCTCGTTTAATGCTATTAGAAAAGATCACCCTACTTTTCGATGGTCTGAAAACCCTAGTAAGCAAGGACAACCGTCATATCCAGTTCAATACAAGAATCCATATAATAATCAAGTTTATCAAGGAGATACCTCAAATCGAATCTACAATCAAGACTTCAGATCGTATCCATGACATACCACTCAAAGTATACCAATACCCAAAGTTCAACTCAACTCTGAAAGAGTTGATAAATGGGAGAAAATAATGGAAAATATGATGGGTGTGATGTCTACTCAAGCTCAAAATATAGAAACTATGATAACTTCTATAGTGCAATCCACTAAGGATATGAGTACATTGAAAACATCCATGAGTGGACATGATACCAGAATGAGAACTATAGAGGATTCAGTAAGGAATATGGAAGATCATTTGAGTAGAGAAGGAGAACGGAAAAACAGTAGACCTCTAGGAGGATTACCAAGTAATACTGAAAGAAACCCGAGAGAGGTAAATGCAAGTTATTACTGTAAATAGAAAATTCTATGGAGATAGTGGAGTAGAAAACTGACGTGGCCTTTTCTAGTGCTAATACCAGTCCTTAACCGACAGTGTATCGGGTCAAACTGTAGTGCTAGTATGGTGAGTCAGAGTATCGTATCCTCGTGGAACTTTGTAATTCTTCTAAGTGTGGTTAAACACCAAAGAGTCAATTATTAACTCGATCTAAACCGCAATTTTATAACACATATCACTACTATTCTAGTCAACATATAATAAATACGTAATTTAAAAGTTATTCTAATATAATATATATAGATATATAAATATATATAGATGTGCATAAGTTGCAAAGTATATATATAGATATAAATATATAGATGCCAAATATATTATTAGAGAACTAGCCAAAGTTTATATAATTGATTTATACGATCTTTTTCAAAGAATGGAATGTGCTCGATCTTTAGGTTCAATTGAGTAAATGAAACGGTGCACTCCTAAGGTTAACAATTCCTCCTCACATTAGCGTGTGAAAATTGTCATATGTCCATTGTCATCACCCAAAGTCCACAATCATTACGGTTTTTCCGAACAGTCCTAAGTACGATTCTACCTTTGAATAAAAGGAGTCATTCCGCTTCACAAACGGTCAATTTTATTTAAAGGCTCCGGTTGTCAAGGCCGGGCGATTCAACTTTCCGGTTTAAGTTTCAATTAAACTCGATGAATTTAACATTAGTACGATCTTGAGTACAAATTTTAATAAGATTCATCTTTTAGAACAAATCGCCCGGTAGAAATCGGGTTCCGTTGTCACGCTTTCACTCGGCCAATTTTACCCTCCGGTTTTTCTATTAACGAGTTCATAACTTAATTACGAGGTGTCAATTCATAATTAGATTATGAATTCTTTCAAGTCAAACTTTATCAATAGAAAAGATTCAATTAACTCAATTTTATTCAATTTTACTTAGACAACATTCCTTTACCGAAAAGATCGAAATAAAACGATTACATAACTTTGGCTAGTTATTAGATTTAGCCTACTAACATTATACTAAAATAGAAACAGACAAAACAAACATAAATACTTTAGAAATTTTACCCGATTACAACGATTGAATCGTGTTTGTATTTTTCCGGATGCTACAACAACTTCAACAACATTGATCTTCCGATAATTTCTCGAGCATTATAACGATACTACTTTATTTATGGCATAAGGCCTATATATATACATACTACTACTACTAAAGAGAGGTGAAGAAAATATATTTGGTACCCTTTTTATGTGCCTCGCAAGTTTGCTTCTATTTATAGGCATATTTTCCCAGCCGGATCGATCCGAGAAAGGGCCGGATCGATCCGGGAATAAAAAATATTATCCCAGGATATTCTCTACAGGGCCACATGCTGGTTAATCATGATGTTTCCTCGGATCGATCCGAGGTAAATCCGGGATAGATTTTTTCCAATCTTAATCCGAAACTTGATAAAATCATAACTTGAGCTCTGGATCTCCAAATGACATAATTCAAGATGCGTTGGAAAGCTCTTGAGAAGATCTACAACTTCCATGAAGACTTCTTTTTCAGAAAATGCCTTTTGATGGGCCATTTGTTCGTCGAAAATATAACTTGATACGGCGTCACGAACCATCGATCCACTTGAACTTTAAATCTCACACGCACTTCCTTTATTCCTTCAAAAGATATGATTTTACTCCACAAAATGTCATCACTGGGTCTTGGTTTACCTAAGGTCTGTAAAATACCAAAAATACCCACGTGAATCGACACTTACACTCCGGTTATTAACCCGGTACAAAATTTATAACTTTTTATCATTTTTACTAGATTTTTATAGTATTTAGATTTATTCATAGCTATTAATATTTTATAAGATTATCTCATTATAATTACTTATATTTTATATAAAAATAGTCGATAACGTATATAAAACATCGTAATTTTTATCATATAAATGTTATACATCAACTACTCCCCACTTAGCTTTTTGATCGTCCTCGAGCAAAATAAGCGTAATATATAAAAATTACGATAAAAATAATATAAGTGGTAGATTATATTTCAAATTAGTAAAATATCATTTCAATATTATAACCATATTAATTATATCTTTCTTAGAAATTAATAAGATAAAAGTGTAGATAACTTTGATAAATTATTTATCAACTATTATTCAAATGAAATTTCACAAAATCTACTCAATAAATATAATTAAAATTCTAGAATTATTTTCCTATCTTAACTTGTATGAAGTATTTGGAATCACAGAAGTAAGTCAAGTAATCGACAAAATGGTTTATACTTTTAGGATGAGACATTGGTTAATCGAAAAGATAGAAAAGGAAATCAAAAAGAGAAAGAGGCAAGTCGATTTACTTTACACCTTTCACGCTTGATCAAAAACAGCTTTATTAATAATATCTCCTTTTCCAACTATTTTTCAGATTTTCTCTCTTTTTTTCAATATTAAGAACTAAAAGCGTGAGTGTGTGTAGAAAAATCAAATTTACAAGCATTGCTTCATCAAGATTGATCGAGTAATACTCTTTCGATCTAAAATTACGAGTCCGGTTTCCTTAAACTCGTAATCATTCTTGAGATCTTATGATTCAATTTTTATCGGGAGCTTTATACCTCATAGTGATATAGGGCGTTTCTAGATAACACCCTATCTGCACTCAAATCATTGGAAGCTACTACCGATATCTGCCGATCAAAGATAAGGAAGATACACAGTATTCGATTAATTCTCTGTAAATATGGTGCTTCGTTCTTATATATATCTCTTTTTTTTTTTTTTTCACCTCAAAGATACACCATCCTTAGCTTCAGTGCTATCATCTCCTCCTTTCATAAGACGTTACAAACTCGTGGGATTTTTAGGAAATGTAGACCAAAATAAGCCAAGTGGTCGGTTATGATCAAAAATGGCTATTTCGAGTGAGGTCTTGATCACTCTAATCAAGGTTGAGGTAATTTTTGTGGTGTCAAAAATCTCATCATTCCTAATCCGATTCCATATTCATATTTCGCTTTTACAAAGAAAATTATTCTAAAAATTCATTATAAATATAAGTATATTTGCTAAAATTTCATATGAAACTTACTTGATAATATTTATGTATAGTTACATATACTTAAAATCTTATAAAGATCTAAAATTGACATATATAATATACTTATAATATATCTAATTTACTTTACTTAATTAAAATCTATTCTTACCAATTTATATTGTTTTTATTCATACTAATTATATATTATCTAATTATTTTGTTCCAAGAAAATTAAACTAAGTATTGAGCAATTAAGTATAAATTTATATAAGAAAATTTTAATTTTTATTTACTAACTTACTTCCACTCCCACTTATTTAAATGACATCGTCCGATGTTCAAAGAAGTAAATAAAAGTTAGTTTGAAAATAAAATTAAAATTTTATATGATTTTGATTATTATTTATTATTATATTTTTTTTTTATTTTAAAAACAAACATATATTATTTTGATTAAAGAAAATGACATATATATTAAACATTAAGGAAACTATTACAAACTAAAAACGATTAAACGATCTACTTAAACGACTACCAACTTAACAACATAACTTAACCGATTATCAAACCGTAGATGAACATCCGGGAGTATCCACCGAAGTAATCCTAATCGAGAATCACGAGATGGAAAAATCTCGCCGTGAGCCAACTCCGCACGTGATTCATTGGATACAAAGGTGAGAGATAACCAGGCAAATGGTAGCGGTCTTCCCTATTACGCCTTTCTACTCGCAAAAATTAATTGCGGTCTTAAAAATCAAAACTCCCAATCAATGTATGCTCCTACGCTTAATGCATACAACAAAGAAAGATCTCATCATCCGTAACCCCATAAAATCTCTAGTTGGATAGATCCGAGAATTAATGAAGCGTTTCCACGCCTTAAAATGAGGGGGTAAAGCCGTGAGTTGAAGAATCATAGTTATGATCAAACAACGGAAATACAAACCAAAGGCTTCTGCAGATCATTTATTTACAACATTATACGCATCTCCAAGTTCCCAAAGAAACTCGAAGTGTGGGTTTCATCAAAAGTACATGGTGGGATTTGATAGATTTGATTTATGATGATCGTGAAAATGAAATAACGATTCCCCTAATCGTAATAAGTTGAGACGAGGCTACCGTCGTTATCCGAGTGAGAGACGCAAAGAAATCTCTAACAATCGAAATGTTTATTCGACCTCTCTGAGTCCTTATCAACTTTTTCCACCCGCAACCTCGGATTAGATTACGTCCCCACCGATCAATTTTTTCAGGTGTTTAAGCCTTTCTCCATCGAATAGAGAACGGACGAAATTTAGATGTCTCGGGGCGTTAGTATGAAAGCAAGAGGCATGCCGCCGGGAACCACACCATCAGCGTATGTGGTTCATAACGATTAACCGAGGAGAGGATCGGTTAGACATTTCGATCTACTGAGACTAAAAATAGAAGGAAGGGAAGAATGAGCAAAGTTTATGGTCATTGCTCTTTTCTTTTATAGAAATATATCTATCAAGCAAAAGTAGAAAAGATCTCTTTTCTGCGCGTTTTGTACTTGCCGGATCGATCCGAGAAAGGGCCGGATCGATCCGGCCTCTGAACTAGTAATGCTGTCAGGTCGGTACACTCACATCGGATCGATCCGGTGAAAATCCGGATCGATCCGGAACATTACTGTTCACGGACAGAGTTGATTTTGCTTGAAAAATGCCTAGTTTTTTCTAGGGGACAAGTTTTCTTCCTATTTTTTGTTCATTTTCATTTTATTATAACGATAAATTTTTCTACACAATGCGTAATACCATAACATGCAATGAAAACATGAAAATCGTAATAAAATCCTACCAAAATCAAAATAACCTAAAATTTTACGATAACGAAATTGTACGAAAAATAAAATGTTTCAATGTCAAAAATCATAGAATGTTTAAAATTACTCCTCTTCATCACTCATCTCGACGTGGCTTGAACTTGGCATAGCTTGAGAACGGGTCGATTCTTGGGATGGATCTTGAAAATAAGTGGACATCCGTGCCGAGCTATATAGTCCCATCGAGCTCATTTCTCTCGTAATATCGTAAAAGTGCTTCCCCATCCCGTCGTGGTATGGCCAAATGATCCGAGATCCAAATTTATTCGGATGTCGCACCGCCGTAGTACTGTCGAAAAATCCCCTACACCACTAGTTTGAAATCCAAAAGAATGTGGCATTTGTTGGAAGTCCGAGCGAGGTGGCATCGGTGGAATGAAATCGGGCAAGGTATAAGGTGGGTTTGGCATTGCGGAATATCCATCTCGGCATAGGTAGGGTTCTGCAAGATATTCATTTGATATAAACCTCGCATGCCTTGACGTAAATCTTCGCACCATAATTTATTCCTTTCCAAAAAAGCAGCCATATTGGCATTAGCACGATGAACATCATAGGCCATGGATTGAAACATGTCGTAAGTGATGGTATTTGGAAGTTGAGTTTGAGTTTGACCGATGAAGGAGGGACAAAGCAGTGGATGGAGTAAATGAGGTCGCTTGACGGTTAGGGTCCAAAAGTTTATTCTTCCCGCCGGCCTAAGTGGTAAACTAGACCTATAAGTGTGTCATCCACCATCATCAAATTATCATTTGGGAGCTCACGGACTCCTATCTCAAGCGACACAGGAAGAAATAAAACATGGAAAAGGCATGTGATCGCTGGTCTAGCATTCAGGCAAATTCCTTGGCCCTTCTACACATTACTCGCACTACATCCACGGGTATATCATTGACCATAGCCCAAGCAATACACAAATCCTCTTTACCAAAAGATGTAAAATGTCGAGTAGGGTAAAGAGTGTGACTAATAAAACGCTTAATGGCTCTCATATCCCTTATACATTTTCCATAAGAAAACTGCTTTCATGCCAGACGGCAAAGGGATCTAACTCATTCTCGGGCTAGTGAAACAATATAATCAAAGTCTGCAGCTCATCCAAATTCCAATCAGATAATAGTCCTCATTCTCTGGTATATCAGTGATACCATAAATAGCATTTATAATGTGAGGAGTAAACGGCACCGCCCTAGTTCTTAGGTTGACAGGTTAACTCACCATCTTCTCGTAGCATTATGAGTTGCTACCAGAGAATAAAATTCAGCTACTAAGGTGGTGTTAATTTCTCCCGACCTTAAATCAAGCTAATTCCAACCAATGTCGCCTTTCAAAAATCTCTTTTACCTCCCTTCCCAAATCCTTAAAATCCAAACCCTCTCGACCGCAACTAAACACTTTCCAAATTTATTTTTCAATGCTTTCTTAGTCACAGCAGACGCGTTCTTTCAAAACTAACATTCAATTCTTCTTACATTAAAGGTCTAGTTTCGATGACTCGGAATTTGGGTTGGGATATTAGGTTTACGTTTTTACTAGCTTTTGATGATTCGCCATTCTACGATATTGACACAATAACAAAACAACACAAAACAACACAAATGAGTTACACAAAATTTTGGAATTAAATAAAGACTTGCTTAAAAACGAAATTAAGAAAATAAGTGACTACAATGTTACCTTACAAAGCTTAAAAGTTGAAATTTTGCGGAAAAGATGGAAATTTACTGGAATAAAAGTTGAAGCTACCTCTGAAAAAATCTTCAATTTAAATGCAACTTTGAAGAGAGGAATGGAAAATGAGAAAAGTATAAGAGGTGGGGTAGTTTAATGGTGATGTTGTGCGATGATTTGAAGAAAAAATTCAATTGAGGGGAAAAGGGGGGCGGCTGTTTTTAGAAAAATGGAAGAAGAAAGAAGAAAGGAAGATCCTGCTTCTTTTTTAGGTTTTTAGCTTCCGGATCGATCCGGGTTAGGTCGGATCGATCCGACCATTTTTTTTTTTTTTAAAAAAAAAAAATATTTTTGGTATGATAATCCTCAATTATATCATATAAATCATATATATGATAAAAATAAGTTTTATCATAAATTTTTTTTGAAGTCTTAAATTTAAAATAAACAAAAACTTAATCTAATTCTACTCCCACCATTCTTAAATCTTCAAGATTTCTATAATAACGGTCCATTAACCTAATCTTAAGAAATGAGGCATTCGAATTTTCTCTTTGATCTCCATCGGGATTTTCGGATAACCACCTAATCGTTCCCTTCTTAACAACATTCAAACACTCATCCTGTGATTTGGTTGTGCTTTCCCTACATTTCCCTTCATGCTCACTTTTTCCACAAAATTTTCTACACCTTCTTAAAAACTTTGCCCTTCTCTTTATCGAACTTCTCGATTTTCCATTACATACTTCTTTCAGTCTGATCTCTCTCAACAATTGCTTGTTTTTCTCAAAACCTGAAGCTTCTATTTTAAACGCGACATCTTTATCCAAGCCTAATTTCAAAAGCAATATAAAAATTCCTATTCTATCTAAAAGGCATCCAGTTCTTTTACGCCTATCCGGTAAAAGATTTAAACTAATTTAAACATAAATCAAAACGCAGAAAAGTAGAGTAAAGATAGATAGCACCGGTATTCGGCCGAATTTAGTTCCTCTACTTTTCGCTTTCTTGATTTCTCTCGCTTTTACTTTGTCGGAGGATCAGTTAGTAGCATTATTTCTTCTTTCAGTGCGGTTCCTTCTCCTTCCACAAATAACTTTACTCTATGGCCATTGGCTATAAAAGTTGTATTTCCATCAGTTAGTTCAACAGCTCCAGATTTGTAAACTCTCGTTACTTTAAATGGACCTGTCCATCTTGATTTAAGCTTTCCTGGAAATAACTTTAAACGTGAATTGTACAAGAGTACTCGATCACCTACATGGAACTCACGCCTATAGATTCTCTTATCGTGAAAAGATTTCGTGCGCCCCTTGTAGATTCGAGCGTTTTCATAAGAATCGAGACGGAATTCTTCTAGTTCTGTCAATTGAAGCAATCTATGATCACCGACAGCCTTAGGATCGAAATTCAAAAATTTAATAGCCCGTAAGGCTCGGTGTTCTAACTCAACCTGAGATGACAAGACTTACCAAAAACTAACTTATAGGAGAACAACCAATTGGTGTTTTAAAAGTCGTTTCTATACGCCCATAATGCATCGTCTAGTTTAATCGCCTCAGCTTTGTTCGATTTGAATCCACCGCCTTTTCTACAATTCTTTTAATCTCTATTAGACACCTCTACCTCCACCACCGGTTTGCGGATGATAGTATGCTCCTAACTTATGCGTTACACCATATTTTTCAATTATCTTGGTAAATGGTCTATTACAAAAGTGTGAACCTCTATCACTAATGATAGCCCTTGAATGCCATATCTAGTGAATATGTTCTTTTTAAGGAATCGTATGACAACTTTGGTATCATTAGTGGGAAGAGCTTCAAATTCTACCCATTTCAAACATAATCTACCATTACTAGAATAATTTTTTTCCAAAAGATATAGAAATGGTCCCATGAAATCTATACCCCAAACATCAAATAACTCACATTCTAAAATAGGTTGCATAGGCATTTCATGTTTTTTAGATACATTTCCCATTTTTGACAAGATTCACAAGATTTGACATACTTATAAGCATCTCTATATAGCGTAGGCCAATAAAACCACATTGTAAAACTTTAAAAGCGCTTTTTCCAACCTCCATGATGACCTCCTCGCCTCACGATCATGACAAAATGATAAAATACTTAAAATTTCATTATCAGCACACACTTTCGATTATCCCATCCGAACATTTACGGAAAAGGTCCGTTCCTCCCAAGAATAGAATTTTAAGTCATAAAAGAATTTCTTCTTCTACTTTGCTAAGTCCAATGAGAGGAAATATAATCACAAAGTTAAGTAATTAATGATATCTCCAAACCAGGGTGACATTTCCTTAGAAGGAATTCTATTCTTTAATAACCGCATGGTTGAAGGAGTATCTATTCTAAAATGAGCTTGTTCATCGTGAAATGAATCTTTAATTTCTATTCCTTTCTCAACATCATTTTCCATTCTTCTTAGATGATCCGCTACTACATTCTCACTTCCTTTTTTTATCTTTAATTTCAATATCAAATTCTTGAAGTAAGAGAATCCATCTAAGAAGACGTGGTTTCAGATCTTTCTTACTTAGTAAATACTTCAAAGTTTAATGGTCTCAGATAAATTATTACCTTAGAACCAACAATATATGATCTAAACTTATCTAAGGCAAAAATTACACCAACGCTTCTTTTTCAGAGTTGTATAGTTCAATTGAGTCGCATTTAATGTATGAGATGCATAGTAAATAGCTTTGAGAATTTTGTTATATCTTTGACCTAAAACTGCTCCTACAAACTAAATCACTGGCATCACACATAATCTCAAATGGCAAATTCCAATCTGGTGCTACTAGCACCGTGCAAATAGTCAATCTCGCTTTTAAGGTCCGAAAAGCTTTTTACATTTACTATCGGTTAAAAGGTACTTCCTTTTCAAGCAAATGACTTAGAGGCTTTGCTATCTTTGAAAAATCGGCAATAAATCTCCTATAAAATCCTCGCATGTCCAAGAAATCCTCTTAGAGTCCTTAGATTAACTGGTGGTGGTAATTTTTCAATTACTTCAACCTTAGCTTTATCAACTTCAATTCCTATTTCAGAGATTCTATGGCCTAGACAATTCCTTCCGATACCATTAAATGACATTTCTCCCAATTTAAAACTAAATTGGTATCCTCACAAATACTGTAACACTTTTTTTCTAAGTGAGACAAACATTTACCAAAAGAATCTCCGTAAACACTAAAGTCGTTCCATAAAAATTTCTAAGAATTTCTCAACCATATCGGAAAATATAGCCATCATGCATCTTTGAAACGTGAGCAGAGCATTACATAAACCAAACGGCATTCTTTTATACGCAAAAGTTCCATAAGGACAAGTGAAAGTAGTCTTTTCCCTATCTCCTGCCGCAATGAAAATCAGAAATAACTCGAATAACCATCTAAGAAACAAGAATATTTATGACCACTTAAACGCTCCAACATTTGAACTATGAATGGCAAAGTGGATGATGATCTTTCTTAGTATGATCATTCAGTTTCCTAAAATCAATGCACATTCGATAACCTGTAATTTCTCTTGTTGGAATCCATTCATTCCTATCATTCTCTTTCACTGTGAAACCTCCTTTCTTTGGTACAACTTGAGTTGGACTAACCCATTCACTATCTGATATGGGGAAAATTATTCCCATTTCTAATAGCTTAATGACCTCTTTCTTAACAATTAGCTGCAAATTCGGGTTGAGGCGGCGTTATGTTTGAATACAAGGCTTAGCATCTTCCTTCGAAATTATCTTATGAACGCAAATCTCGTATTAATACCTCGAATATCAAAGAATCGTCCATCCAAAAGCTTTCTTATGCTTTTTCAACATTCTAAGTAATTGATCTTCTTGTTGCTCAGTTAAAGCTGATGAAATAATAATCGGTAATAGATTATCAGTTTCAAGAAAAGCATATTTCAGATTGAAAGGTAACGGTTTCAATTCCAGGTTCTTCGGCGGATCTTCTATTGACGATTTAAGAACTGGTCCTTCTAGTTCTAATTCCAAGTACTTATGCCATGGCAGTTTAAAGGTAAAACTTTCTGTATCTAAAGAAAGAATTATCTCTTTCATTTCAATGTCTTCCTCATCTTCTTTATAGATAGACAGAGTTAAGCATTCTTCTAATCTGTCTTCAAAAGTTGGTAATCGATTATCGTGAGATGTAATGAATATCTTCTATAAAAGAACATGATTCACGATGATGCATGATTCATAGCTTTGAAAATATTGAAAGTAACTTCATCTTCATTGACTCTCAAAATTAATTCTCCTTTCGAACATCGATTAAAGTTCTTCCTGTAGCTAGAAATGGGCGACCTAGAATAAGAGGTGCTTGAATAACCATCTTCCATTTCCATAACTACAAAGTCTACCGGAAAATAGAATTTGTCTACTTTAACCAATACGTCCTTAATAATTCCTTTAGGGTACTTAATCGATCTATCTGCCATTTGCAGAGTCATTTCAGTCGTAGTAAGCTTTCCTATGCCTAGCTTTTTATAATCCTCATAAGACATTAAATTTATACTTGCTCCTAGATCACATAAGACCTTCTTAAACAGAAATCCTCCAATTTCACACGGAATGGTAAAACTACCAGATCTTTCGCCTTAGTGGTAACTTATGCTGCATAATTGCGGAACATTCTTCATTTAGGCATATATTCTCATATTCCTCTAATTTTTTCTTGTTTGACAGAATTTCTTTCAGAAATTTTCCATAAGCAGGTATATTAATCAGAGCTTCGATAACAGGGATATTAACTTGAATATGACGAAAAAAGTGTCAAGGAAACGAGCATACTTCTTATCGCTTTTGCCTTTTTGATTTGATCTTTAGGAGGGTAAGGTAAAGATTCTAAATCTATGACCTTTGGCTCCTTTGTCGCTTTCTCTTTTCCTTTTCCTTAAACCTTCGAGTATTACTCGATCGCCATGTTTCGTGCTCTTGAATTCTTTCTTTTAAATTGTTCCCCTGAATCAATCTCTACTTTAGATTCCTTCATTTCTTCCTGCTTTTCATCCTTGTTTTCATTATCTTCCATTCTAACATGTTCCTTAAATAAAGTCCTTAAATCTTTATCCATGGGATCTTTCGTAATCTTAGGATTTTTACCCAATTTTCCTTTTCACTTTCGTGTTCGAACTTTTATTTCTTTTCAAGAAATTTTCTATAATTTCTTCTTCCTCATCTCAGAAATTCAAGTTCATCTTTAGTTTTATCATTCTTACCATCTAAGTCATCTTCTACTTCATTATTCCCAAAGTTTTCAACTCCATTACTTCCACTGAGCTTCCTACTTCTCGTAATTACAACATTTACCTCTCTTGGGTTCCTTTCAAAGTTACTTGGTAATCCTCCTGGGGTCTCATTGTTATTACGCTCACCTTCCCTACTCAAATGATCTTCCATATTCCTTAATGAGGCTTCTATCGTTCTCATCCTGGTATCATGTCCACTCATAGATGTTTTCATTGAACTCATGTCCTTAGTGGATCGTACCAATAGAAGTCACCATCGCTTCTATATTTTTAGCTTGAGTAGATACTACACCCATCATATTTTCCATTAGTTTTTCCCATTTTTCAACTCCTTCAGCAGTGAGTTGAACTTTGAGTTACTTGGTATACTTTGAGTGGTATGTTGAGGATAGGATCTGGTAATGATTGTAAATTCGATTAGACGTGTTTTCTTGATAAACTTGATTATTATTCATGTTCCTATATGGAATCGATACGGCGGTTGTCCTTGCTTACTAGGGTTTTCGACCATCATCGATAAGTAGGGTGATCTCTTCTAATAGCATTAAACGAGTTTGAGTAAGCATTGTTTAAATTCCTATGTCAAAGAAAACTCACCTCCTCTCTTGAGTATCCTGTTGGTTCTTCAATCCTCGATGGCATATTATCCTGATTCGAGTATTCGGTTGGTGTACTATTTTCCGAACTTTGGTTCTTATTCATTTGTAAACCATCAAATTTCCTACTCAAATTTTCTAAATGTGCTAGAACTTCCGTATTAGACGTACATTCTTCTCAAAAAGCTACTTTTCCGGTGCTAGAACCGGTTTCCCACATTCTCGTTATTTTTGGAAATCTTTTCTATAGCATCGTAAACTGCTTTTGAGCTTCACTCATCATTAATTTAACCACCACATGCATGATCTACATCAAGACGTGAATCTTTTCTTAATTTACGACAGAAGAGTTGGATTTGCATATCTAAGGAATAATCATGGTCGGGACAAGCTCTTAACAATTTTTTAAATCTTTCCTGTGCATTCCCAAGCGCTTCTTCAGATCCTTGTCTAAAGTTAGCAACCTCGACTTTTAATTCCAAATTCCGTCCAGAGTGAAATATTGTTTCGTAAATTCGCTTTGAATCTCCTCCCAACTAATAAGTGAATGATGTGGAAGAGACATAAACCAATCTCGGCCTCGCCCTTTTAGAGAAAATGGAAACATAGTCATCCTTGTTAATTCCTTGTGAGCACACTTGACTTTTGGTCAGATTGCATAGTTCTTCAAAAGATAGAGATGATGATGCGGATCTTCATCATCTTCTCCTAGGAATTGGGCTCTTGCGTCAATTAAACCAAAAAGATGAGATTTAATCTCAAATTATTCGCTCCTTCATTAGGTAAAAGTATGGGATTATTAGTCCGATTTCTTCTTATGGTTGGGTCACGAGATAGGCCTTGGGTTTCTTCAAGTTTATTACGATTATTCTAATTCGATTTTGATTATTTCTATTATTATTATTATTATTTTGATTATTAAGGTTAACAGGTTTTGTCCATGCCCTGAGCATGTTCCAAATTTGTTCGTGTGTTTCATCACCGATTTCAATGCATTCTCGTATTTACGTGTGAAGATGATTCGTCAGGATTTCCGACTAGTATGACCACGCTTTCTCTCTTTAACCGCCTTTCGTAAGTGTTTATGTCAGGCTTATAAGGAGTGAGTGGGGCCTTACCACTTCTGGTCATCAACTAACGAAAATAGAAAATAACACGAAATTGATAGTAGTAAAAAATGGTGACTTACCTATAAGGTAAGTACCGATTTAAAATAAAAATAGAATTGAGATAAGAAAAGTGTTGACTTATTCTCGAGAATTTTGAGCTAATACAAGTAGTAACCATAGACACAAAAAAGAAATTAGCGTCGTTCCCCGGCAACGGCGCCAGAAAGCTGACGTGGCCTTTTCTAGTGCTAATACTACCTTAACCGACGAAGGTATCGGGTCAAATCAGTAGTGCTAGTATGGTGAGTCGAGTATCGTATCCTCGTGGAACTTTGTAATTCTTCTAAGTGTGGTTAAACACCAAAGAGTCATTATTAACTCGATCTAAACCGCAATTTTATAACACGTATCACTACTATTCTAGTCAACATAAAATAAATACGTAATTTAAAAGTTATTCTAATATAATATATATAGATATATAAATATATATAGATGTGCATAAGTTGCAAAGTATATATATAGATATAAATATATAGATGCCAAATATATTATTAGAGAACTAGCCAAAGTTTATATAATTGATTTATATGATCTTTTCAAAGAATGGAATGTGCTCGATCTTTAGGTTCAATTGAGTAAATGAAACGGTGCACTCCTAAGGTTAACAATTCCTCCTCACATTAGCGTGTGAAATTGTCATATGTCCATTGTCATCACCCAAAGTCCACAATCATTTACGGTTTTTCCGAGCAGTCCCGAGTACGATTCTACCTTTGAATAAAAGAGAGTCATTCCGTTCACAAACGGTCAATTTTATTTAAAGGCTCCGGTTGTCAAGGCCGGGCGATTCAACTTTCCGGTTTAAGTTTCAATTAAATCGATGAATTTAACATTAGTGCGATCTTGAGTACAAATTTTAATAAGATTCATCTTTTAGAACAAATCGCCCCGGTAGAAATCGGGTTCCGTTGTCACCTTTTCACTCGCCAATTTTACCCTCCGGTTTTTCTATTAACGAGTTCATAACTTAATTACGAGGTGTCAATTCATAATTAGATTATGAATTCTTTCAAGTCAAACTTTATCAATAGGAAAAGATTCAATTAACTCAATTTTATTCAATTTTACTTAGACAACATTCCTTTACCGAAAAGATCGAAATAAAACGATTACATAACTTTGGCTAGTTATTAGATTTAGCCTACTAACATTATACTAAAATAGAAACAGACACAAAACAAACATAAATACTTTAGAAATTTTACCCGATTACAACGATTGAATCAAAAGCTGTATTCTTCCGGATGCTACAACAACTTCAACAACATTGATCTTCTGATAATTTCTCGAGCATTATAACGATACTACTTTATTTATGGCATAAGGCCTATATATATACATACTACTACTACTAAAGAGAGGTGAAGAAAATATATTTGGTACCCTTTTTATGTGCCTCATAAGTCGCTTCTATTTATAGGCATATTTTCCCAAGCCGGATCGATCCGAGAAAGGGCCGGATCGATCCGGGAATAAAAAATATTATCCCAGGATATTCTCTGCAGGGCCACATGCTGGTTAATCATGATGTTTCCTCGGATCGATCCGAGGTAAATCCGGATCGATCCGGATAGATTTTTTCCAATCTTAATCCGAAACTTGATAAAATCATAACTTGAGCTCTGGATCTCCAAATGACATAATTCAAGATGCGTTGGAAAGCTCTTGAGAAGATCTACAACTTCCATGAAGACTTCTTTTCATAAAATGCCTTTTGATGGGCCATTTGTTCGTCGAAAATATAACTTGATACGGCGTCACGAACCATTGATCCACTTGAACTTTAAATCTCATGGCACTTCCTTTATTCCTTCAAAAGATATGATTTTACTCCACAAAATGTCATCACTCGGGGTCTTGGTTTACCTAAGGTCCAGTAAAATACCAAAAATACCTACGTGAATCGACACGACACTCCGGTTATTAACCCGGTACAAAATTTATAACTTTTTATCATTTTTACTAGATTTTTATAGTATTTAGATTTATTCATAGCTATTAATATTTTATAAGATTATCTGTTATAATTACTTATATTTTATATAAAAATAGTCGATAACGTATATAAAACATCGTAATTTTTATCATATAAATGTTATACATCAAAAACTCAGGTAATAATGAAGTAGAGAATGATTTAGACGGTAAATATGAGAAGAATATGGAATCTAAAGATGAACTTGAATTCACTGATGAGGAGGAAGAAATTATAGAAAATTTCTTACGACGAGACAGATATATTGAACCTGAAAGTGAGGATGAGGAATGGGTCAAAGTCCCTAGAATTCTGAAGGATCCAATGGATAGTGACCTAAGAACTTTATTTAAGGAACATGTAAGAGGGAACAATACTGACAATAAGGAGGAATGAAAGAAAGATATACAAGTAACTGAGGAAGAAAAACTTGAATCAAAGGATGTTTCAAAGGAAAAATTTAAAGATGGTGAAACATGGCGACCAAGTAATGCTCAAAGATTCAAGGAAAAAGGAAAAGAGAATGTAACTTCAGAGCCAAAGGTTATAGATCTAGAATCTTTGCCTTACCAACCAAAAGATCAAATTAAAAAGATAAAAACTGATAAGAAATATGCTTGTTTCCTTGATACTTTTCGTCATATTCATGTGAACATCCCTGTTATCGAAGCTTTAATCAACATGCCTGCCTATGGAAAGTTTCTTAAAGATATCCTATCAAACAAAAAAAGGTTAGAAGAATATGAGAATATCTGCCTTAATGAAGAATGCGCTGCAATACTTCAACATAAGTTACCTCCTAAACTTAAAGATCCTGGTAGTTTTACCATCCCCTGTGAAATTGGAGGATTTCTGTTTAAGAAAGTATTTTGTGATCTCGGAGCAAGTATAAATCTCATGTCATATGAGGATTATAGGAAACTGGGAATAGGAAAGCTTTCAAATACTTAAATGACCCTGCAGATGGCAGATAGATCGATTAAACATCCTAAAGGAGTCATCGAGGACGTGTTGGTTAAAATAGACAAATTTTACTTCCCAGTAGATTTTGTAGTTTTGGAAATGGAAGAAGGATATTCAGCGCCACTTATTCTAGGTCGTCCATTTCTAGCTACAGGAAGAACGTTAATAGATGTTCAAAAAGGTGAACTGATACTAAGAGTTAATGAAGATGAAGTTGCTTTCAACATTTTCAAAGCTATGAACCATCCATACAAAGCACCAGAATCATGTTCTTTTATAGATAAATGTCCTCTATCTGTGATTTCAAAGATTATGAAGATAGGTTAGAGGAATGTTTGGCATTATCCATCTATAAGGAAGATGAAAATGATACTGAAATGAGAGAAGTAATCCTTTATCTCAATAAGGGAATATTTTTCAAACACCCATGGCATCAATATTTGAAATTAGAACTTGAAGGACCAGTTCTAAAACCTTCAGTAGAAGAGCCACCAAGGAATCTGGAGTTGAAACCGCTTCCTTCAAATCTTAAATATGCTTTTCTTGAAACTAATAATCTATTACCGATTATTATTTCATCAACCTTAACTAATGAGCAAGAAGATCAATTACTTAGAATGTTAAGACAACATAAGAAGGTATTTGGATGGACAAAGGCGCGTATATTCAAGGAATTAGCCCTGAGATTTGCATTCACAAGATCATTCTGAATGAAGAAGCTAAACCTTGTATTCAGCCACAACGCCACCTCAACCCAAATTTGCAAGCAATTGTTAAGAAAGAGGTTATTAAACTATTAGAAATGGGGATAATCTTTCCCATATCAGATAGTGAATGGGTAAGTCCGACTCAAGTAGTTCCAAAGAAAGGAGGTTTCACAGTGAAAGAAAATGATAAAAACGAATGGATTCCGACAAGGGAAATTACAGGATATCGAATGTGTATTGATTTTAGAAAACTGAATGATCATACTAAGAAAGATCATCATCCACTTCCATTCATCGTACAGATGTTGGAATGATTAAGTGGACATAAGTATTACTGTTTCTTAGATGGATATTCAGGCTATTTACAGATATTCATTGTAGCAGGAGATAGAGAAAAGACTACTTTCACTTGTCCCTATAAAACTTTTGCTTATAAACGAATGCCATTTGGTTCATGTAATGCACCAGCTACATTTCAGCGATGTATGATGGCAATATAATCTGATATGGTCGAGAAATTCTTAGAAATTTTTATGGATGACTTTAGTGTTTATTGAGATTCTTTCGATGAATGCATATCGCACTTAGAACGAGTATTACAACACTGTGAAGATACCAATTTAGTACTAAACTGGGAAAAATGTCATCTAATGGTATCTGAATGAATTGTTTTAGGTCATAGAATCTCAAAGTAGAATTGAAGTAGACAAAGCTAAAGTCGAAGTAATTGAAAAATTACCTCCACCAAGAAAATCTAAAAACATTAAGAGGATTTCTTGGGCATCTTTGGATTTTATAGAAGATTTATTGCGATTTCTCAACGATAGCAAAGCCTCTAAGCCATTTGCTTGAAAAATAAGTACCATTTACCTTTGATAGTAAATGCATGGAAGCATTTCGCACCACTAAGCGAGATTAACTCATCGCACTAAAGATAGTAGCACCATTGTGATTTACCATTTGAAATAATTTGTGATGCAAGTTATTTAGCCGTAGGAGCTGTTTTAGGTCAACGATATAACAAAATTCTCAAAGCAATCTACTATGCATCTCACACGTTAAACGCAGCTCAACTTAACTATGCAACTACAGAGAAAGAACTATTGACTGTAATTTTTGCCTTAGATAAGTTTCGATCATATATTGTTGGTTCTAAGGTTATTGTTTATACAGACCACCCAGCTTTGAAATACCTGTTAAGTAAAAAGGATGCTAAACCACGTCTTCTTAGGTGGATTCTGTTACTTCAAGAATTTGATATAGAAATTAAAGATAAAAAGGGAAGTGAAAATGTAGTAGCAGATCATCTAAGTAGAATGGAAAATGATGAAGGAATAGGAAATGAAATACATGATTCATTTCCAGATGAACAACTCTTTAGGATCGATACTCCCTCATCCATGCAATTATTAAGAAATAGAATACCATCAAAGGAAAATTCACCATGGTTTGGGAATATTGTTAATTACCTCACCAGAATTACATCCCGTCCTCATTGGACTTGGCAAATGAAAAGAGATTCTTTTATGACTTAAAATTCTATTATTGGGAGAAACTGGATCTTTTCCGAAGATGCTCGGATGGAATAATCGTAAAGTGTATACCGATGATGAAATTTTAAGTGTTTTATCGCTTTGTCATGATCGTGAGGCGGAGGTCATCATGGAGGATGGAAAATCGCTTTTAAAGTTTTACAATGTGGTTTCTATTGGCCGACACTATATAAAGATGCGATAGATATGCAAAATCTTGTGAATCATGTCAAAAATGGGAAATATATCGAAAAACATGAAATGCCTCTTCAACCGATTTTAGAATGTGAATTATTCGATGTATGGGGTATAGATTTCATGAGACCTTTCCCTATATCTTTTGGAAAAGATTTATTCTAAAGATGGTTGATTATGTTTCTAAATGGGTAGAAAGTTTCAAACTCTTCCCACTAATGATACCAAAGTTGTGCTAAGATTCCTTAAAAGAATATATTTACAAGATATGGCATTCCAAGGGCTATCATTAAGTGATAGAGGCTCGCATTTTTGCAACCGACCATTTACTAAGATAATCGAGAAATATGGTGTAACTCATAAACTTGGAACACCCTATCATCCGCAAACTAAAGTGGATGTGCAGAGGTATCTAATAGTGAAATCAAAAGGATTGTGGAGAAAACAAAGGACTCAAATCGTAAAAAATCAAGCGTAAAGACTAGATGATGCATTATGGGCGCATGAACATCCTTTAAAACTCCGATTGGTTGTTCTCCTTATAAATTAGTTTTTGGTAAATCTTGTCATCTCCCTGTTGAACTAGAACACCGAGCCTTTTGGGCTATTAAATTCCTAAATTTTGATCCTAAGGTCAGCCGGTGATCATAGGTTACTTCAATTAATGCAATTAGAAGAGTTCCGCCGATTCTTATGAAAATGCTCGAATCTACAAGGAGCGCACGAAATCTTTCATGATAAGAGAATTTATCGTCAAATGGGTTCCATGTAGGTGATCGAGTACTCTTATACAATTCACGCTTTAAAGTTGTTTCCGTGTAAGCTTAAATCAAGATGGACAGTCCATACGACGTAACTAAGGTATACAAATGAGAGTGTAGAATCGATGATGGAAAAACAACTTTCATAGTCAATGGCCACAGAGTAAAGTTATTTGTAGAAGGTGAAGGGATACCGCAAATGTAAGAAGTAATGTTGCTCATCGACCCTCCAAAGAATTAAGAAAGGAAACGATCTAAATTCACCAATTATTGGTACTACCTTTCTTATTCGTTCTTTTAATGCATTTTAAATAATTTAGTCTTTTACGGACAGACGTTAAAGAACCTGGATGCCTTTTATAATTAGAATAAGTTTTTATTTTACTTTTAAAGTTATGTTTAGATAAAGATGTTGCTTTTAAAATAGAATCCTTAGTTTTTAAATTAAATAGAAGTTTGTTGATCAAAGATCGAGAAGAGGAGTTGTGTAATGGAAAATCGAGAAGTGCGATAAAGAGAAGGGCAAGATTCCTAATGAGATGTCGAATTTGTGGAAAAAGTGAACATAATGGAAAGTGTGGAGACATCACAACCAAATCCCAGGATGAATGTTTGAATGTAATTAAGATGGGAGCGATTAGGTGGTTATCCGAAAATCCCGATGGACAACAAAGAGAAAATTCAAACGCATCATTTCTAGGAATTAGGTTGATGGATCGATATGTTAGAAATCTTGAGGATCTGAAAATGAAAGAATTAGAATTAAGCTAAGTTTTAAGTTTTTCAATTCCAAAAACTAAGAAAAAGAAACTTTTTTTTTTATTTTTTTTAAAGTTTATAATTTTTTTTATAATAAGCCTACTTTTATATCATATAAATGGTTTTATAATTTCAACTTTTTCGATAGTTAAATTTATATGATATAATCTAGGATTATTATACCAAAAATTTTAATTTTATTTTTATTTTTATTAGAATTTTGTAGAGCTTATAAAATTTTAGAAAATCTGTAATAAACTTATTTTCATATCATATAACTAATTTTATAAAAATTTTATTTTTATAAGAGTATTTTTATGATATAAGTTGGATTATTACACACACAAAAAAAAAAAAAAAAAAAAAAAAAAAAAAAAAAAACTTTTTGCACTACCGGTTCGAACCGGTAAGGTCTCGGTTCGAACCGGTAACACTTAAAACCTAAAAAACACCCGATTTCTTCTTTCTTCTTCTTCCTCAACAATTTTCTATCATACTTGCCGCCCCACCTCCTAAAATATCAAAAATTTTAACACTTTTATCACAAAACCATCACTTTCTCATTACCATTTTTGGTAAAATCCCATAAACTATCTCAAATTTGACTTCATTTGGGTTTTTCATCAAAAAGGGGCACCACCACACAATTCCGGCGAAATTTACCATTTTTTCCGGCAAAACATCATCAAATTTCTATTAAGGTATTAATATAGTAGTTCTATTTCGTATTTTGATTTTTATAAATTTTTCTAGCTTTATTTTGTTTATCAAATTTTAATTACTTAGTTAATTTTGTTGTTGTTTGTGTTGTTTTGTTTTGTTGTTTTTGAAATTGTAATACCACAATCGTAGATGGCAGAATCATCTTGCTCTAGGCAAAAACCAACTAAGAAAAGAAAGCAGAACCAACCAATCTTAGTGCCTACTAGAGCCATTCGCACCTTAACAGTAGAAGAACAAGCCGTATCTTTTGAAAAAACGGCTAGTAAGGAGGCCAAATGAGCTTATAATAAAATCTTTAGCACATGTTCTGTGGCTTTGGAACGAGGATTGGATTTTACTACTTTAGGAGAGGGATTGATGCAGATATTTGAAAATAGAGGATGGTTGAATACAGCAAGGTCCCGAAAAGAACCAGTAAATACTACTATGGTAGCTGGATTCTATGCTGTGTTATCAACGTATGATGAGGATAAGCATGGCCCTTTAAGGAGTGTACCCCTTAGGACAGTTAATGTAGCCTTCTCCCCTGTCTTGATTAACGCTGTTTATGGTTTACCTGAGATTCCTGAGGCAGAGGATTATTTTACTGTTTGGAATTTGAACGACCCGGCTGGTTTGGTCAATTATTTCACCCTAGGAGTGAAATGGAACCCTATCAGCCTAACTATAGTTATTTATGTTTTATTTTACTTTCACGTAGATTTATTGGAATTTCAGGTCTCGCCTGACGGTGATAATTGAAAATGGAGGACGATAAAGAAGCTGTAAAGTCTTTCAAAGATTTGGGAGTTTGTGACCAATTGGTGGAAGCTTGCAACAATTTGAACTGGACAGCACCTACTAAGATACAGATTGAAGCCATTCCTCATGCACTTGAAGGTCAGTGGTAACAATTCCGCAAGCATTATTCATAAGTACACTTTATTGCGAGTGGAAGTTTATTGCATTGTTAGGTAGGGATATTTGGATATAGCTTTTCGTGGACAGATGTTAACAAAAAAATGGTGCAGAATTAGTGTTGTGAAGGCGCTTTTGATTCTTAAAGGGTCATGAAGTTTGAGTATGATGAAGTTGATAATCAATGTTATGAAATTCGTCCTGTAGGGAAGGATCTTATTGGGCTTGCCCAAACAGGTTCCGGTAAAACGGGAGCGTTTGCTATCCCGATACTTCAATCGCTTCTGGAAGCTCCACAAGCTTTCTTTGCGTGTGTGCTTTCCCCTACCAGGTTTGCAATCCATCTGTTTTATTTTAAATCTATTTGAGGATGAAGGAGGGTTGTTTTAAAATTTCCGGCTTAGCTATTGATACTGTATTTACACAGAGAGCTTGCCATCCAAATTTCTGAACAGTTTGAGGCTTTAGGATCAGGCATTGGTGTAAAGTCTGTGGTGGTACGCATTTTTTTACGTCCTCTATACTTGTTCTAGTATCTAGTAACATTGTAATTTTCGTCTTGGTCCTTAAGTCCTTTTACACGCTAAAGCGACGATTAGATAGTTGAGCTAGTGTCGTCTGGATTTGGGGGCAAGTGAGGAAATGGCAAAGTGCCGGCCTTTTTTCTAGGGCTTTGGTCACCTAAGCAAGCACCTTCCTTGCTTGTTTTTTTTGTTGTTTGCATGATATTCTGTTTTCGTGTTGCTTGTATGTTTCTTGTATTCAATTCATCAGTACTAAAGAGGACATACGAGTTGATTCTGGCTCTGGGCTTTTCAGTAGAAGTGAATGACTAATATCACATAAAAGGAACTACTTTAAGACCTATTTCTTGTATTTGTATTGCACATATAATATATTAAAATGAAGAATGAACGAATTGTGGCTGAATTATTATTTTTAGATTAGACTTCATGCTTGTCCTTAATTAGGTAAGTAATTTCCTTAATTTATTTGACTATTTTGGGCATGTGTTCACCTAATCATTACCTTCTTTTGTAATTTCTTTATGCTTTTAGGGTTCTACAGTTTTGTATAGCATTTTTTTTCTCCTTAGTATTGCCTGGCATGCACTAGTGCCGCCTTCTCATTGCCGAGACGACAAGGAGACCCAGACCCATTTTCGCCTTGGTGTCCGCTAGCGCTTTAACTACTATGACGTGTTTAAAGTTATAAACTGTAATAAATCTTCTATGCTAACTACACAAGCTATGGGTTTTGGTATTTGTTCAACCTTATCACGCTCTCAAATTGTTAAAAGTTTGTTTGTATCTCATGATGGTGTATAAGCTGACCTTCATTATGCAGTTTTCACTTTTTAACAATGTTCAAAGTGATATTATTGTTTTTGACCTTTTCTCCAGCTTGTTGGAGGCATATCACATGTGGACCGAGCCTTGCCCTTGGGAAACGACCACATATTGTTGTGAGTTACTTCCTGCCAAGTATTGTTTTCTTTCATCATTGAACGATATTTCTAGTATGTGTTTCACAAGAGTGAGTGAGTGAGTATTAAAGAGGGAAGCTGTTGAGTGGGTATCGTAATTTTTTTCTTCTGAATTCCTCTAAATGTTTGATTTTTTAAACACGGTTATGCACTCTGTTGTTGTTCTTTTGTTGATAGTTTCTTTTGGGTTTGTTCCTGCTTTAGGTGGCAACCCCAGGCCGCCTAGTGGATCATCTTGAAAATACGAAAGGTTTCTCTCTTCGTTTGTTGAAGTATTTGGTGAGTAGCTTTGTCATACAGTAGAACACATGTGATGTTTCCTTTTCATTTCTAAATTTCGGAGCACTTTATGTTCTTAGGTAGCTAAATATTCATTTTTAAGGCAATTCGTTGTTACTGCATCTTTCTTATTATGTAGTCTTCATAGGCTATTGCCTCTTCAATTTTATTTTATTTTTTGTTTTTGTTGGTGGATATCATGTCTTCACCATACTTCTGCTTCTGGGCATCTAGGCATTGACTGGGACCTGGGTGATGATCTTGTAATTTATGTCGAGAGGTATCTAACATGTCAACAAATATCTTTCTGGTTAAGTAAATTTTCTTCTCTCTTTAAAGCGATTGCTATCATTTTTTAAAAGAAATACATGGTTGTGGTGTTGGCTGTGCATGCTAGATCTTTCTTTGGGGGTCATCCAATACAAAAAAAATGTGATGATAGTGATATTGTTGATCTCATACCAAATCACATCAACTGAATGATTTTTTTTTCCGATAATACATGTTACTTTAGCTATACAATTACAGCGATCTATTCACTGGAAGACAGAGAAAAATTTGTTTGTCGTTGGAATCATTGGATTGATATGAAATAGAAGCTCAGTGCTAGTTGGGTGTTTTCATAAACACATACGGCCACATGTATGTGCATATTTGTAATATTATTTTTGAGATATTGCGTTGTCATTGTATGGCAGGTGTTGGACGAGGCGGATAGGCTGCTTAATGAGGATTTTGAAGTAAAGCTTAATGAGATCTTGAATGCCATACCCCGAGAGAGGAGGACATATCTTTTTTCTGCTACCATGACAAAGAAGGTGTCTATTTGAAACCTAAGTTCTGCCATAAATCATGTTTGATTTTACTGTGGCTGTGATAGCTGCTCCTGCCTGTGTAGTCTTGAATCATAGTCTCTATCTTGTTGCATCAAAACCTTTTGATTTATCTTGGTTTGTTTGTGCAATTTGTACTGCAAATCAGGTTTAATAAGCGATAATGGAGGTCTTGAAATCTGCATTCCCATTCTCAATTTTTATTATTGATATAATCATTTGTGCCCATTAGTTACGATCAACTTGGGCCCATCTGGAGAACTCCGTTGAAATCTAAGCTTTTGCTTTTCATCGCATGCTTATCTTGTTTACCCTCCCATAGCTTTTGCTTTTCATCGCATGCTTCTCATGTTTACCCCTCCCATTAGACATTAACGCTTTGATAATGACTTGTAATAGGTTTTGCTTTGCTAGTTTTGTTAAATGCATAATGACTTAAAGTGTGGAGTAAAATGCCATAGATGATCATATTACAAAAAAAAACTCTGGTCATATTGAAAAAAACGATCATGTTTGTGACTTTTTGATGTACATTTCCGAGATTCTTGTATCCAGTCATGAAGATGAGATTTTGTTTTTGTTTTCAAATGACTTTGTAATCTTGAGGGGAGAGGCATAAGGATCTTAATTCTAATTTTCTCAATGTGATATTTTTTGTGTGCAGTGCTTCTCATTTTATATTATGTACTCAATTCTTTTGCACACCTTGATTTTTTGTTGTGAATATGGTGTTTGATAATGAAAATTCTATTTTTGAATGACAGGTTAAGAAACTTCAGAGGGCCTGTTTGAGAAATCCAGTAAAGGCAAGCCAGTAACCACCCGTTTCTTCTTTTTGTATTGCTTTGTGACTGGGGTATTATTTTTATTTTGTATTTTGTTTTAGATCGAAGCTGCATCAAAATATTCCACTGTGGATACATTGAAGCAACAATATCGCTTTGTTCCTGCAAAGCACAAGGTTTTCCCATTTCTTCAATTTAGTTTGTTCAAGTATACCAGCTTTTTTGGTCTGTTGTCTTAAAATATTTTTGTGGTGGATCGTTTTGTTTTTTTTTTTGTTTGTATGTTAGTTTTTCTCAACTTTTTTCCTTCCTTTTTATGAACTAGCAAGACTTTCAATCATTACGAAAGCAAAAGCTATCTACTGTCTTTGTGATCCTCACACTTTTAGAAGAGTTAGATTAGATTGATTATTGCACTGAATGAGTGATACAAACTCGAAAATGGGTGGAATATGAAAGCATACTGAATTGATGATTGTGAAATGCTAAGCGTGGGTGGGTGGGGGAATGTTGCACTTAGAGTTTCGGGAGTTATTTAAAAGAAGACACATAGGCTGTTCTTATTGCTCTCTTGGAATATGTGTGTGCATCAGTGGGGATAATGACAATTTTGGGATGAGAAGGAATTTCATGTTCTATCATATGATGTGTTCTGTTTTTCTATTTTTCTATTTTTTCCCTTGATATAAAACTTGTCGATGCACAGGACTGCTATCTTGTTTATATACTCACCGAGTTTTCTGGAAGTACATCCATGGTGTTTACCCGCACATGTGAAGCTACTCGTCTGTTGGCTTTGATGCTTCGAAACCTTGGCTTAAGGGCTATTCCTATTAGTGGTCAGATGACCCAGGTATTGACATTTTACTGGAGTCGGTAAGGTATTCTGCCTAGTGCTGCCAGATTTATTCTAAAAAAATGCCCTTTTCTTATTTGTTGCAGGCAAAAAGACTTGGAGCGTTAAACAAATTTAAAGCCGGAGAATGTAATGTTTTAATATGCACTGACGTGGCCAGTCGAGGGCTTGACATTCCTGCCGTAGACATGGTTATCAATTACGACATTCCTGCTAATTCAAAGGTTATTCATCGCGCCTTTTGTGCCTTTGATTTTGATATTATGTCCATAGTAATCATGGACATTGTTACCATATTGATTCAAAACTTCATTGCTTCAATATTTTTGCTTGTAGGACTATATACATCGAGTCGGGAGGACTGCACGGGCAGGACGATCAGGAATTGCAATCTCGTTGATAAACCAATATGAGCTTGAGTGGTACATACAAATAGAGAAGCTTATAGGTAGGTGGGATAAGAGAGCTTCAGTCATATAAGAGTCCTTAAAATATTATATTGTACATTTCATTGCTTTTGTTCTAACCCATCATTTGTTTTTCAGGGAAAAAGTTGCCTTGAGTTTCCAGCTCAGGAAGAGGAAGTTTTACTTTTGTTGGAACGTACAACAGAGGCCAAAAGAATATCTCAAATGGTATGAGTTGCTTACGTTACGTTATTAAAAACAAGCATGATTTTGCATAGTACCAACAAGTTGAAAAAATTTGATTTTTCATGTATAATACTGCAAAAACAAATACCAGATTCGTGATTTGCTGCGACTGGTATTATATGTTATACATAAATTGTTGCATATGTCGTGTCCACGCACTTGTTGTTATCACAGATGAAGAACTCAGTTTTGTTGGACACTTGTGGAATACAGTCTCATTGTTATCGTGGTGGCACACTTTACCTTACTTTTTTAGGCCTTTTATGTAAACGATTAACATTGTTAGATTATTTTGTGCAGAAAATTAGAGAAACGGGTGGGAAGAAGAAGCGAAAGGGAGGAGGAGGAGGAGGAGATGACGATGAAGAGGAAGGTGATAGATTTTTGAGTTCAAAGTCTGTAAAATTCAATAAGAAGCCTAAGAGGCACTGATGGAAGATGGTTATGGAATTTAGAATATCTCAATCAAGAAACTGAGCATAAATGGAAAAGCTTAAAAAAACAGAAAGGGAAGGGAAGATAAGCTAGAGACCTGCATTTGAGATCTGTTATTTTGTCAAATTTTTTTTTTTAACTGTTATTCTGTTTTCTTCAGAATATAATTTTGGCGAATACAGTAGTGTAGGGAATATTTTGAAATATGTTTGAGTGCTATTTTTATATTATACTGTCACACTAATTTTTGTTTCCTTTCACCTACCCTACCCTATGACCCTACCCCCTGACCCTACCCTATGAAGTAGTAAGAATGATACAAGTCTTTTGTGATCACCTACAGTACACAGGAGGGTTCAGTGAACAAAACAACGCTGAGTTTTAATGGCTTATTCCTCCCCCTCCCCTTGAAAATTTAAGGCCAAAATGATGTCGTTTTGGTGTTGAACATTAGCAGTGTATGATGCAGAAGCTACACGCTGGGGTGGGGGGGGGTTGGTCCTCTTGCCATTTGATGTTTTGTGTGGATTTTATGTACGGGTCTATCATTTCTCAAGGATAAGTGCCATGAGCCGAATAGAAGTAATTCAGATGATTAATATGATTCAGAAAGGAAAGGGAAAAAAAAAAAAAAACAACAATGGCAGAGATATCCTGTGGAATTTGTGTCAAATACTGGTCGAGGCATGTGGATATTCGTTCTGCATATACTTAAAGGCATGCTTGTACATTGAAAGAGGTGGGAAAAGAAAGATTTGCAAATGCTGGTACATTGAAAAGAGGTGGAAGAAGAAAGATTTGCAAAAAGAAATAAAAATTAATGGCATGTTTGTTATGCAGGGATATAATGAAATTAAAATTGTTTTAATTCCGTTTCAATGTTTGTGTATGATTATAAGGTAATAGAATATAATGAAAATCGACTAAACACGCGCGTGATGTGTAAGAGTAAGGTGAGGTGGGTGGGGTGAAGTGGGTAGGTGGTGGGTAGTGGTAGGTAAGGTAGAGTAGAGATGGAGTGAGATAGGGTAGAGGCGCAATAATTGCTCTCAAACTAAACTAAAACGGGTCAAACCCAATTGTTTTGGTTCGAATTGGTTTCGATTTAATGTTCTAATCTTTAAAAAAAAATGACAAAACCAACATTTTTTATATAAACTCTAAGTAAATTACATACATTACAATATAATTTAATTACAATGAATCCTTCATAACAGATACTTACATACACGAATTTACTGATTTACATATTTACATCAAAAGAAAGAAAAGGTGAATGTTGATATGACAAAACGATCAAAACACCATGCGCATCTTCCAACCAAAACAACATAGCAAACCACAAAGAAAAACAAACATCCAATCCAACTCCAACAACATACCAACAAAACCTACAACCACCACTACTCCATGAAAAAACAACGAAATAGAATTAGATCGATGTTCATTTTTTCAACGAAAGAAGATACGATAGTCCAACTTGCATGATCGAAGAGGAGAATGATCAAAATGAATGTATCATTATTTTGTGTTTCCAAGCAAAGAAATGAACATTTAAAGCAAAAATTGCAACCTCGAATATATAACAGGAAATAGAAACAATAAAGCGCCAATCACAATTACTTCAAAACTTTCCTATCATCACTTATCATCAAAAGATCAAAATTTGTCTCTACATGGCGTTATAATGCCATTCCTATTCACATTCCCCTATACAATTGTTTTAAAAGACCACAGTTGATTTTACCAACCGATATAAATTTTCCTATCAAAAATGGGTATAAGACAAAAAGCGGGATCCAGCTAGAGATATAAAAAAATTTAAAAAAAAAAGGAATGAAATAAAAGCTAGCTAAGAAAGAGAAAGTCTACCAACGCGAACCGTAAAATGTGCAGACTCACTTTCCTCTTGCCATCCCTTTTATTCAAAGTGTGGTTTTGGCTGTCATTGTTGATTTATTTTCTACATGCCAATGTCATTTTGTAAAAAGTTGGCACTCACGTTGTGGTATTAAAAGCCATTGTGAATGGCCTAAAGATGAGAAAAATTGGCATGTGATATACTACGAAATTCAGCACTAAAATCTTTGGTTAAAAAAACACTAAATCACATAATCATACCTAAAGGCTAAATCAGTATATAGAGTTGCCGGATTGTTCTGCATCACTTGGGGGAAGGAGGGAGGTGTACCTGAAATTAAAAACAAAATAAACATCGAATCAAAGGCTGTTTGGAGAACTGAAAATCAATATTATTTAGAAGTATATATATAAACTATAAAGACATGTACCTGAAGAATTTTCAGGATCATCAGCCACATCAATCATAAATCCAATGTGCTTAAGGTCATACAAACATGGTGTAGACCTCAACCAGTTTTGAGTGCATATCAAAGCCTTTACCGTGTTTGGAGCTAAAGAGCTACTATAAGGGTCTAAAATCCTTCCTCCGGCACTAAAAGCAGACTCAGAGGCTACCGTGGAGATGGGGATGGCTAAAACATTGTGAAATGATCGGATATTTTACAGCATTTGTCTTCCACCAGTTCAAAATATCAAAATGGGCACTACCGGATTTAATAACTTCTATTGCTTCTCTCAAGTACCTACGTACTTCACTATTATGATCTGAATTGTGTTCTTCAAACACCAACCTCCCCCAATTAGATCTTACATCATCATCATCATCAACAATATCAATGTTTTATCCTACTCCACCACCTACACATGAGCTTGATTTAGAGGATGAGCTACCAGCACTAGAACTTGCTTGCATTGTCGCTTTACGGTTGTATTGTTCATACAAACTGTGTAAGATTCCCACAAATTTTTCAGCCAGAGCAACCCCCACTGTTTCACCATAAATGACACCAAAGCTATACTTTATGTACTTGCTCTTATACCTCAGATCCAACAAAATAGCAACATACACCAACCCATTAATACCATCAAAATCACCCCAATACTTTTTGAACTTCATATTCATTGCATAAGACATAGAACTTAGTAATATATTACAATTCTTTGAAAGTTTCTTTAACATGCAATGTAAATTAATGATCTCATGTAAAAACTCATTAGAAGTAGCAAAAGTTGATCCAGAAAACTTCAATGTCATGTCATAAAACAACTTTAAGAACTTGATAAAAACCCTAGCATTTTCCCAATCTAAATCTTCCAGAGGACCAAGGTGGAGGCCTTTACTTTTTTTTAGAAATAGAAATATGATCCTCATCCTCATCAACATCTTCATCATCTTCCACAACAGCTCCAAAGTGTTGAATATATTTCCCATCCTCCTCAGAAAGTCTATCAAATGCCCTCTCATACTTTTCAGCTGACTCCAACATTAGGTAAGTGGTATTCCATCTTGTCTCAACATCCAAACTCAGCTTATGTTTGCAAGTAATATTGGAAGCTTTCACACAAGACTCAAAAGTTTGAGTTCTGGTAGAAGATGATCTAACATATCCAACAGCATTTCTAATTCTAATAACATAATCATGCATCTTTTTCAATCAAGACTGTACAATCAAGTTAACTATATGAGTACAATCAAGTTAACTATATGACATATGAGAAGAGCCAGCAACATGTTTTCCAAATTGGTTCATGTGGTAGAAATTATATGCGTCAAGTCATAACTTTTTTTGAACTCTGAACTCGGTTTTCACCGTCCCTCGAGCAACCCGTAGACACGTACATAAGGCCTGGATGGACTTCTGGTCGATCATCGCAGGCTTACTAACAAGGAGAGCAATTGATGTATGAGCAATAGATTTTCAACCATATCAGCGGTATGTACAACACTAGATTGCCTAGTTTTATTAAAAGTGATAGAATCACTAATGACTTCAACTGTGATCCTCCATTGGTGTCTGGCCTAGCTAAAGAATATGAGCATTTGAATATGCTTAATTGAAAAAGTCACTGTTTGAGCTGTAATGTGAATTTCCCGCCTCAAAATCTTTCACGATTTCCACAGTTGGTGTGTCGCATTTGGAGCTCTAATAAGCATCAAGATTGTTCATGCCTAACTGATGTGACCGTAACCATTTCTTCCTTCTCCTTCCGTATGTTGTTTGTTTGCTTGATTTGAAGTTGAATGGAAATTTCATGAAACACTTGGTGGACTTCACTTTAAAAATAAATAAATGTATGAACTATCGTAAATCGCAAGGTCAATTGTCCCTTAATGTCCCTTAACATGAAACATCATCCAAGACTAGAGTGTTAATGAACATTAAAGAACTCTATAAAATATTCTATAACATTATAGAATGTTTATCATCTTATGTGTTAGTGTTAGATTTGCATATCGATTTATCTATAAATACGTTATGCGACAGTGAAGGCTCCACCCACACTTGTGGATGCGGCCAATTTCTAAAATAATTTTTTTTTTTTTTAACAACAATGGAGATTTTTTTAATAAACACATATCTATGCCAGAATCGACTTTCTATTTTTTCTCTTACTCTATAATTACATGTATGTATGTAAATATACAAATATATGTATGATACGGGAAAAAATTGATAAATTTCCGACCCTCATGTCAAAATTCCTGCATGCCTACTTCGTGGCGGCTAACATAATCAAACGTCGTGAATAAGCTCATGTTCTTTCAGATAGAAAACATTTTGATAATCTTGTTTAAACTTTGTTGGTTAAACTAAACAAACGAACAATCAAGAATATTAACGAGTCGAACACGAATTTATTTACAAACGGCTTAGTTAACAATCAAGAACATATACTTAATCAAACACGAATTATTTACAAATGGCTTAGTTCGTTTAACATGCACTATATAAAAGTGAGATGCCTTCAATGTTAAAAAGCACTCTCACTCCTTTATCTTAATTTGTTTTCAATGGGTAAACAAAGTTTTCATCTTTGTTATATACACTTTGTTCATTTCCCAACGAATTTACAGTATTTTATTTCAACTTTTCTCTCTTTCTTTTTCAAGCTCACCAAGTCTTTTCTTTCTCTTTGATCTTCATCTTCTTTGACCGTGAACTACACTATCAACCTCTACTCACCATATGGTGTGGAAATATTACTCAAGAGACTCAAATGAGAGGCTTCAACAGTGCTCAATGATTCTTGAGCCTTAGATTTCGTGCATAATATTTTGTACACCTTATTTAATTGTAAAATTAATTGTAAAAGACATATTAATTGTGAGTCATATAAACAATTAATATGTCAAACTCTAGTTTACTTTATGTCATGACATAACTTTTACTTTTTACTTTTGCATGCTTGCCGCCCACATCTACATACTCAAGTGGCCGCCCAAGCTAGCTAATGTAGTCTCTCTATCTCAATTGTATCTATTTATACATCTTTTACTCATTGAATAAACTAAGTTGAAGTTTACTCTTGTGTTTATCACATTCTCAAACTCTCTTCATGGTATCGAGAGACTTACCGAGTTCTAAAAATCACCGCAAAACTCGGCCTCTTTTTAAAAAAATGTCAACATTATCTCGATGTTTCATCTTCTTCAAGAGACTCACAAAATGCCTCGTGCGAGACCGATAATCAACACTCTTCTTTACAAATCATAAACTTGATGGTAACAATTACTTGCTATGGTCAAGGTCTATGAAAATGTATATCTCCGGCCAGGGCAAGATGGGATATCTGTCTGGTTCCAAACTCGCTTCACAAAATCGACCCCAAGTTTGAAGCATGGGACACGAGAAAATAACCAAGTCATGACCATCCTCACGAGGTCTATGACAAAAGAGATCGATGAGAACTTCATGATGTATGACATCGCTAAGGAAATCTGGACAATGCCGAGACCTTTACTCAAAAAGGACAATACATCCAAGTCTATGAACTCAAGCTCAGATTCAAAATTGCGCATGGGGATATGTCTCAGAACTCAATACTTTAATCAACTATCTAAGGCATGGCAACACCTAGATATGTTGGAAACTCACCCTGGAATGATGTTAAAGATGTTGCACTCTTTAAAGACATTATCGAGAAAAGAGAGTATTCAAATTCCTTCATCGGATCGAATCCTACTCTTGATGATGTCGAGGTAGAATTCTTGCTACTAAACCTCTTCCAAATCTCAAATCCATGTTTGCTTGAGGTCAAACACGAGGAAAGCAGGAGGAAAGTGATGTCTTTCTTGAACCCCTGGCCGACAACCCTACCGAAAGTGCCACCTGCATGATCGCCAGGAACCTGCTGAGAGCTACCGAGGCTTACAGAAGCCTCAACCGATAAAATCGGGAAGCTGTTTCGCGTGACCACCGCAAACGCACTAATCACACCAAGGACACTTGCTGGAAGCTACATGGCAAGCCTAACTCCTCCAAGACCTCCGGACACGCCAAGGAAAGTCGTAAGCGGTACACATAAGTGAGGAAGAAGATGACAACAAAGTTGAATGCTCACTTGTCGCATTCAAAGCCTTCCTAACTCAACAAAAGGGAGGTAGTCACTCTACTGACATAGCCTCTCATGCCAAGAGTGTAAATTCTACTCATCTATTAGTAATGAAACTGGATTGTTGACTCTGGGCCTCATCCCATATGATCGTAATAAAAATCTCATTACTCAACTTAAGCCATGTCCCCAAATTCACAATATTAAGATCACGATGGATCATCTCAGTGCAAAGGTTTTGGTCAAAAAATTACTAATAAAATATGCTGCGAGAATGTCCTATTTGTTCCAAAATTAGATTGCAATCTCATATCCACAAGAAACTTACTAAAGATTTGAACTGATCATTGTTTTTAATGAGAATCGAGTGCACATTCAGGATCATTCCTCAAAGGCGAGTGATTGGGACTCATAAACCTTGCTCAGTCTGCTTTGTGGTCAACCTCACAAGACAAGATCAAGACCGAATCGCCTCAAGAAACTGCACTCAAAACCTAGACAATATCATGTTATGGCATTATAGACTAGACATCCTGGCTTTAGTTATTTAAAGTCTATAGATCCCGAATTGTTTAAAGGTTGTAATTTGAATGATCTTCAATGTGATATTTTGTCGGGCTTATAAACTCACCAAATCTGTGTATGCAAAATTACCTTACTTACCATCCACACCATTCACCCTAATTCACAAAGGACGTATGGGGACCTCAAGAGTAAAAAGCATAACAGAAAGAGGTGGTTTGTTACCTTCATAGATGACCACACCGTAACCACTTGGTTATTTTTAATGAAGGATAAGTCCTAAGTTGGACCCATCTTTCAAGAATTCTACAACATGGTCTCCACTCGCTTTGACACTAAGATCAAAATCTTGAAGACCGACAATGCTCTTGAATATTATGAGTCTCATCTCGCAATTTCTTGATGGATAAAGGATTGTCCATATCAAGAGTTGTGTTGAAACCCTCAAAGAAAATGGGGTTCTTTGAGAGAAAGAACAGCATCCGCTTGAAATGGCTAGGTCTATTATGTTTACCACAAATGTTCCAAAATATATGTGGGTGAAGCCATATTGACTTCCACATACTTAATCAATGCAGACTTCCCAAGCAGGTACTAGGCTTCAAAACTCCTATCAAAACCCTACTGACACACACTCCTCGCCCCATCTTATTTCCCAGCCACCTCCAAAATCTTTGGTTGTCTTGTGTTTGTCTATATCCATGCCCAACACGTAGCAAACTTGATCCCAAAGCTCACAAGTGCATATTCCTAGGATATGCAAAGGACAGAAAGGTTACAAGTGCTACTCTCCTTCCGAAAAAGATTTTACAATTCTATGGATGTAAATTTTTTGAAAGAACTCCTACTACAACAAGTCCACTGAGGCAATCACCGATGGAAACCTGATAGAAATTGACCTAAACCCTTCCTTCAAAGAAACTCTTAACCTCAAGAACTCCATCGATCCTCAAAGAGATCGAACCCCAGATCTCCTACCGACTCACAACAACTCACTGATCTCAAAGAACCAACCGACTCAGAGCCTCGCCGACTTCTGAGCCCGGCTGACACTCCAAAGAATCTGCAGATCCTCAAAGAGCTTCATCGACATTGATGATGTACTCTATTGCTCTAAGGAAAGGGAAAGATCATGCACCGATCATTCTATTCATACTTATTTATCTTATGATCAGCTTGTCTCCTGCTTTTTGCCATGTTTACACAGACTGGACTCTCACTCTATCCCTAGAAATATTCGTGAGGCCCTTCAAAATGATAAGTGGAAGGTCATTGCTAAAAAAGCGAGATGATCGCTCTCTGGATAATCATACTTGGGACCTCACAACTCTTCCCAAAGGCAAGAAGACAGCTTAGCCGCAGATGGTTATTCACTATCAAATACACTCGCCGATGGTACAATTGACAAGTACAAAGCCGATTGGTAGCAAGGGATTCACTCAAACTTATGGTATTGACTATAAGGAAACTTTTGCACCAGTGGCAAAACTCAACACCGCTGTGGTTCTCGATCTCTAAATGTCCAACTGGATCGCCTCTACACCAATTGGATATCAAAAATGCTTTTCTCAATGGTGATCTCACCGAGGAAGTCTATATGAATGTACCTCCTGGTTTTGTCAATCCCCACACTCAGGGCAAGGTATGCAAACTCGTAAAATCTCTATATGGCCTCAAGCAATCCCCAAGAGCCTGGTTTGGAAAACTCACTACCGTGGTTAAAGCTGCTGGATATCATCAATGCAACTCGATCACACCATGTTTGTCAAGACAACCAACCGCAGGAGGTCCATTCTAATTGTTTATGTGGATGATATCATCCTTACTCGGGAAGACTCTCATCGAGATCCAAAACTTGAAGACTCTACCGCAAAGGTGTTCCAAGTTAAAGATCCGGGCTACCTCAAGTACTTTCTTGGTATGGAAGTAGCTAGAAACACCAATGGCATTTCGGGCTCCCAAAGGAAGTATGTCCTGGACTCATCAAGGAAATCGCATGCCGGGATGCAAACTCGTCAGATCTCCAGTGAGACCCAGTCATACCTCTATCGCATGGTGACATTGTTTGTCCGGAAAGAACAATATCAAAGGCTTGTAGGCAAACTCATATACCTTTCTCACACAAGACCTCGATATTGCATATGGGGTCGTCACCTGTCACTCAATTCATGCATTGCCCTATCGAGCAACATTGGGATGCAAAGAATAGGATACCGAGGTATTTAAAATCCACTCCTGGCCAAGGCCTCGCACTTCACCAAGTCTATTGATAGATCAATCAAGCGTCTACACTGATGCCGATTGGGTGGATGTCACATTGACAGAGAGGTCTACCACAAAGCTATTGCTCATATATATGGGGAACCTAGTTACTTGGAGGAGCAAGAAACAACCCATCGTGTCAAGAAGCGAAAGGAAGGCTTCGAACTAAGGGCACTTGTACTTGGCATTTGTGAAGCTCTATGGCTAAAAAGTGGTATCGATCAACTTCAAAGAATCAGACGCTCAGAACCTATCACACTCATTGTGATAATAATTCACCTTATGCATGGCGTAAGATCCACCATCATGATAAAACCAAGCATGTGGACATTGATGGTACACTTCTCAAGGAGCAGATTGATGCCAAGATTATTCAACTCCAAGATGTTCCTCACAGATCGTAATGTCGATATTCTTACCAAGGCTATTCCACCTCTTATGTTCAAATAGATTAAGTAGCAAACTTGGTTTGCATCAACATATACAAATTGACCGCTTTGAGGGGTGTGGAAATATTACTCAATAGACTCACCTGCTGAGGTTTCTTCACAGGTGCTCACAGATTGCCGAGCCTTAGATTTCGTGCATAATATTTTGTACACCTTATTTAATTGTAAAATTAATTGTAAAAGACATATTAATTGTGAGTCATATAAACAATTAATATGTCAAACTCTAGTTTACTTTATGTCATAGACATAACTTTTACTTTTACTTTTGCATGCTTGCCGCCCACATCTACATACTCAAGTGGCCTTGCTAGCTAGCTAGCTAGTCTCTCTATCTCAATTGTATCTATTTATACATCTTTTTTTACTCAATGAATAAACTAAGTTGAAGTTTACTCTTGTGTTTATCACATTCTCAAACTCTCTTCATATGGTCATGTGGCATTTTCCGTCATAAGGTGAAGAATAAGAATATTTCAACACACTCAATAGATTAAACACGATTTACCCTGTATAATTATGAGGTATCTTATGATTCTTATCATTGTTGTTTTATTTACTTTGTTATTATCTTTTTTAGAAGGGAAAAACACACTTTTGATAATAATAAAACTGTGTGGTTCACAGTGCTCCACACGATGTCTCCACACCTGTGGAGACAACACACAATATTTTTCAACTCAATAGTCAATACGTTTGGTTGAATTTAAAAAAAAAAATGTTAATACGCAAGCAAAACGACGTCGGTAAGAAATAGGGCTTAAGGAGGGTTTTATTAGGTTAGTAGAACATGCGCTACCCGGCAGAGCCTTCCTCTCATATCATCGTATCCTTAAGTGAGCCCCAAAATCGTGGTTTTCAGAAGCGAATCGTGGTTTTCGTAAACGAATCGTGGTTCTTTCCGTATTATCCCACACAAAATCGATGAGGATCGCTTCCATTTCCGGAGTAATTGAGCTGTATTGCTTTATTGGGAGGGTGTCAGGACCCTAGTAAGTCGAGTTGGTTAGTTTTTACATGATACACGTTGTATAGATGACACCGAGGCAGCTAACTATAAATAGTTGTGCTCTTAGGATGTAAATCATCTTTTTGGACATAATAATACAATTCTTTTCTCCTAATTCTGCTCTACTCTGTTTTCTCCCCAATTCCTCTTCCTTCTCCGACTTCTACCCTCAACATCTAACTCCAGAACCCTAGGTTCCTTACATCTGGTTTCGTTTGTTATTGGAATTCTGTGTCTCGGCCTGACGGTGATAATTGAAAATGGAGGACGATAAAGAAGCTGTAAAGTCTTTCAAAGATTTGGGAGTTTGTGACCAATTGGTGGAAGCTTGCAACAATTTGAACTGGACAGCACCATCTCCAAGACCGCCTAGACTAGGGTTTTATTATTATTGTTTTATGTTCCGTATTTACCTCTATTGTACTTCTATATAAACAATCTATTCTTGTGATGCCAATGATTTATAATTATAAAAGCAGTGACTCTGACGCTATGTAATTATAAAAGTCAACACATCGGTAGCATCGATGTTCATAAGTGTGGTGTCAGAAGTAAAAAGAAAAAATACATTTGTGATGCCGGAATTAAAAAAATAATCAAAACCGATAGTAAAAGTGTAGTTTGTGACCGTAGCAAACGAAAAAAAAAAAAAAAAACCGGGACGACATTATAACCGCACCTCTTGAAATCATCGTGGAACCGCCGCCGTCGATAGAAGTATAACTTGGCTTCACCGTCACAACGCTCGAATTTTCGGGAGTTCACTTTTTTCTCAGAATGAAAAACCCTTTTTGTGGGGCATTCCGCACAAGTAGAAACAACCTTATCTCGCCACGCCCTTCGATCAATTCCTCCTCTCTACTCACTTTCGCTTTGCCGTCGCCACACGACCTCCAACTCTCCACCGGTGTCGCAAAGAAATTAAAGAAAAGGTTCTCTCTTTACTTTGTTTGGAATCATTCTTATCTCGCTAACCGTGTGAACAATGTTTCCACCAAATGGGCTGTTGATTTTTTGATGTTCTTGTTGGAGAAAATGTAATTGAATTAAAAATGAATTAAAAATGATTTTATAATCATTTTATTCAATGACTTTGTAAGCGTATTTCGGATATATTCTTGTATAGAATATATGTAATGTTTTATTAATTCAAAACTACGTGAGTCGTAGATGAATTCAGATTTGGAATCATTCAATTCGGATAACGAGTGAATGAGAAATTAACGCTTAAAGTCGGTTTGTTGGAAATTGATGATATGTCATATTGCCATCGCTAACTTAAGTGTATGTTATGAAAAGGAAAAATGGGAAGAAACTTTTCTTCCACATTGGTTGGAAGAAGGAAAAAGCGAATATTTATATGATATTGTTTTAGTGTAGAATGGAAAGAAACCAACATTATACACCGCTCTTCTACGCTGGCGCAGGGTCTGCAAATCCAATCCGGATTTACCTTGGGCAGTGCGCTCAGCGTGTCCTGCGTCTGCGAATGCAAATTTCGATTTGAAGGTTCACAATGAGTTCGGTTTGTTCAGTTCCAACTTTAAGTCGTGATTAAAGCCGAGGCTTTTAGCTTTCCAAGTTCCAACATAATGCCGATATTTATGACATTCAATTTGAGCCGAAATTGTTCATTTCCATCGCTTTTCCATGTCCTCTGCTATATAAACGAGCTACATGAATGGGAAGCATACATATCACTCTTTTGCATAAGTCTGTTTCTAGCATCAAGTGAAGAGAAATCTCAAGCACTGTTCGAGTTCGCGGTGTTCGAATCAGTAGTACTACTATTCTCGAAGCGTAATCCGAGACTTTGCGATAATCAATTCTTGTAGACATACATCTGGGAAAATTTATGCTTAGAAAAGAGTTAAATCTCTTTTCTGGATCGTAGCATATCCTTTTATCATTGTTATTGTATTTTCTTTCTATATTTTGTTGTATCTATTTCGTCATCAAAATTAATAAAATTGTTGTTTAATTCGGTTTGATTATTTTAATTATACACGGGTGATAACAGTTCTTTCCATCTGATTTTTTACGTGATAAAGAATTTTTCTTTTTGGAAGAGAGTCTGCAAAAGTAGCACCGTTCACCTACTGTAGAGTTTGTTACCCTTCCCTTCTTTTGGGGGAGACTGGAGAGAGAGGGAGAGATCTGAGATAAGATGTTTTCTGCTGGTCAAGTGAGTGTTGATTCTTGAGTGTCCACAGATTAAGTAACCTGTACCCTGAAACAGAATTATAACCAAACCTGTTGAAATCATCAGGGGAACCGCCGTCGTCAGTAGAAGTATAACTTGTTGCCTGAAAGACATGAAGTAGTAGGAAAATGGCTTCAGCTGCCACAACGCTTCGAATTTTCGGGGAGTTCAGCTTTTTCTGTAATGAAAAAACCCCTTTTTTTGTGGGGAATTCCGGCACAAGTAGAAACAACCTTATCCTGCCACGTCCTTCAATCAATTCCTCCTCTCTACCCACTTTCGCCCGCCGTCGCCACACAGCCTCCAACTCTCCACCGGTGTCAGCAAAGAAATTAAAGAAAAAGGTAATCTCTTTACTTTGTTGGAATCATTCTTATCTGCTAACCGTGTGAACAATGTTTCCACCAAATGGGCTGTTGATTTTTTTTTTTTTTTTTTTTTTTTGTTCTTTCCATCTGATTTTTTACGTGATAAAGAATTTTTCCTTTTGGAAGAGAGTCTGCAAAAGTAGCACCGTTCACCCACCGTAGAGTTTGTTACCCTTCTTTTGGGGGAGACTGGAGAGAGAGGGAGAGATCTGAGATAAGATGTTTTCTGCTGGTCAAGTGAGTGTTGATTCTTAAGTGTCCACAGATTAAATAACCTGTACTCTGAAACAGAATGATGACTGCAGCTGGTTCTTTTTGAACATGCTGGTATCCTTTCCACTAAAGACTTCAGTAGAAATAGAATAACTGGTTATCAAGAATTTGTGCACTTTTGGCTTTTATTATTGTCTGTTAGCACTGGTTCTTGAATAAACAGCCAAAAGGCTTATAGATTGTTTGCCTTGGGAGAAAACCTTGAGTAGTAGTATACTATAAATGTTCACATAAGTTGAATACGGACACTTGTGTGGTCAGCCTACCACTATTTGTTTTACAATGATATTAGCTGCATTTCAATCCAAGTCATCAGTATTACTTGCAGCTTCGGTTTTAATTTTTAATCGAGCGAATATGGTTTGTTAGTTTATGTGATATCCCACTTCTTAGCAAATCACATTTAAATGTGCAACAAAATGTTAAAGAGTTAAGAGTTTTCTTTTACTTGTTTGTTGCAGAAAAATTCCAACGTGAAAGATGCTAAAGAAGATGAAGATATAGATGAAGATGCCTTTGAGGCTCTTTTTCAGCAGTTGGAGGAAGACTTGAAAAACGACAGCTTATCCATTGATGAGAACGATGATGATATAACTGAGGACGACCTTAAAAAGCTTGAACAAGAATTGGAAGAGGCATTGAAGGATGATGAGTTATTCGGGGCTTTGGGCTCAATTGGGAATATAAAAGAAGATGATAATGAATCTGAAAACGAGGAAGACGAAGAAGAAGAAGAAGGAGACGATGATGATGATGATGAATACCAAAATAGTTCTGATGTTGATGATGAAGGTGATGATGAAGAAAACACAGTTAATCTTAGAACCTGGCAGCTTAAAAAACTGGCTTATGCTTTGAAAAATGGTCGTCGAAAGATCAGTGTAAGTGCTATTATGTTTATTTAGTGGTGAATTAGGTCAACCCCCAAGCAAAGGCTTTAGCTTTTAATTATTGGATTCTGTTTTTGCAGATAAAAAACCTTGTCTTGCCGACTTATGCCTTGATAGAGAACTTGTTCTTAAACTACTACGCGATCCTCCTCCCAATTTGCTTATGTTGAGTGCTACTTTACCTGATAACCCTGTTTCAAGAATTGAGGACCCAATTCACGAATCAACAGAAACTGTTTTTGTGGAGACAGATACGGGGCATTCAAGGGCCGAGGAGGGGAATGTGAAAATGCCAGTGCATGTCTTGCAAAGAGATTGGACAGCTAGAAAAAGGATAAAGAAATCTCAGCTTGAAACCCTTGAATTTGTTTATCATCGTACCAAACGCCCCACTGTAAGTAAAGCATTGTGAGATTGCTCTTAGAATCTTAGTGTGAAACGTGTTGTGTTTATTCTCTAATAACTTGCTTTCATTACGGTTTCACACCATTAATGTTTGATGTTTGGAGTTATATATGTTAACTTGATGCAGTCGATGATTAGCGAAGATAGTGCAAGTGACGCACCTTCCTCGGAAGAAGGTTATCAAATGGTTTGAGGACAAGCGGATTGAAGATGGAGTTCTCGAACGCCGTATCCGTTTCCAACGGTCTGCAGAAGCACACTTTTCTTGAATATGAGTATGGATATGAATATTCTCCTAAAGCACATTCATCAATCACCCAAGGCTTTGATTTATGTTTGATCAACTTATTTGAAAGCAGATATTACGGAAAATTATTTTAGTTTTCAAGTGAGAAGACCAAATAGAACTTATACACCATAACAATGAAATATACAAACTACTCAAACATAATTTCACATATAGATACAAAGTAGGAAAATTTACATGTTCTTATAGGTAACCTGAGTTCCAAGCTATCATGAATAAACCAACAAAACGGTATTATACAAAGAACAAGTATATATGTTCATGGTAACATATATATATACAAATATAGACATAGCCTTGATGCTAATAGATACAGATATATACATACAAACAGTACTAATTAATAGTAATAGGGGCAGCAAGCATGGCCTGTGATTGTTTCTCATAGGGAAAACCAGCTGCTTTAGAATCATCAGCATCCCAAACAAAGATCCCATGTAGGTTTCCTTCATTCTTGAGCCTATTGCAAGCTTTAAAGAATCCATTTTTGGGGACAAACCCCACTCCCATCTGTAGAGAAACTGGCCAATATCTTCCCACCATTATAGTTAGATGTTTGGGTATGAAAGTAGTCTATGAACTGAGAGACTGTGGTCCCTGCATCATATGCATAGAACTGGAAGTTCACATAGTCTATAACATGTCCATAGCTTTTCCACAAGGCTTGGTAATGGCTTTGAACTTCATCATCATCAAGCGGTGCGATCGGCGAAAGAAATCACACCATTTTTCTTTAAGGTCGATATAAGTTGTCCCACGCATTCCATAAAGGTTTCGGTCTGCGTTGAAGTGTTCGGAATCGATGTCTATACTTTGTCTAAGTTGTATTGTTGGATGATGTATGTGGTGAAGATACAACATTGGAGACCCACGACTCTCCCTTCCCCTCCCCCTCCCCCCCCCCTCCCCTCCCCCTCCAAAAAAGAAATAGGAGGTAAAAAAGAAGATATTTTTCCTCCTTGAATGCACACCATATTCAGATTATAGTTGTGTGTATATACCAGAAGAAGGAAAATTTCCAACTTGGATTTTGTGATTCCTACATGTTACTTTGCCAGGGAATTAGGGACATAGTTCATGGCCTGAAGTGTGATGTAGCAATAAACAATGGTTTACTGATGCTGTCTTATCTGTGCAGGTTAGCTCAAAGAATTGTGCTGGGAGATGTTCCAGAACCATTGTGGAATCGTAAGGTCGGAAACATTTTAGTTTGCGTCTCCCTGCTCTTCTTTCTGTTTGAGGTTACATGTATTTCTTCCTAGACTGAAATAAGATCATGGTTTTATAACTGATATAAATTGGAAGTTTCGGTCCATGTTCTCCTTTTGCCTGTATAATAATTACGAGAATTGTCTTAACGCCTATGATTACCTTTTCACAATTAGATTTTCATGTATAATAATATACCTCTGTAAATGTAACAAAGTTTTTATGTGATTTCCTGGCAGGAGACTTTTCTTTTGAATGTCTGTAGAGTAGTTGTAAACCTAACTGATTTTTGATTATTTTAGAATGACCTCTGAGTCTTAAATTGTACTGGCCTGGATTGTATCTGTTGAGTTTATGATTCTTTAACTTATTTGTGAAATAAGATGTATTTTTCGGTTTATGTCATGGGAGCATCGGCCACAACATTATTGATTACACAATGTACTAACCCCGTAATTGTTCACTTATTGAGAGTCTTAATTCATTACTCGCTAATCAAAGTGAAGACGATTTCAAACACTGCATGTATGATGTATCAAAGCTAAACCGTGAAGTGTGGCAACATCTGCAAAGAAAATAACTAATGGGGCATTGAAAATTGTGTGCAATTGTATTTACATTAAACTTTTACAGAAGTTGTCTATCTATGTCAATTGTTTCAATTCGTGACGTGACTTTCTTTAATATACGATACTATGATACATAGTTGTAAATAAATAAAAAAATATTCATGGATATCAACGGACTCGTGGATATCTGTATGGGGAGGGTATGAGTTTAAGAATTTCTATCCGAATGGGTAATGAGTAGGGTATAGGTAAAGAATTCTTTTGATGTGTAGGGTATGATGTGTAGGGTAATGAGTAGGGTATAGGTAAAAAAATTCTTTTGACACTTTTTATGGAACGAAGACGGTATCGAATTCGAGAAAATATATTGTGTAATCTAGGTGTATGAGACCTAAGATATGGATAAGGAAAACTTGGATTGCCAAATTAATCCTTGCTTCCTGATTGGATATATTGACTAATCATGGAATGACCTACAGTTAAAATGGTACCTAAACTTAGAGCTGTTAAATGAAATTCATGAATAAAGTTCGAACTCAGCTCGTTTAAACTTGTTTGAGCTCGTTTATTTATAATATCGAGCCGAGCTCGATCGGGTTCTCCTGCTTTTTACTAAACGAAATGAAGCGCAGCCTGTTTCAGAACGCTTGTTAGTGTTAAATGAACTTATATAATATATAATATAAATAGTAAATATAAATCATATATACACATAATTTTTTTAAGGAATATATACACAAATAATTTAAGAAATAATAAATATTTTGTGGATGTTTGATTAAATGAGTATTTTGGGTTGAATGATGAATATATTAGATATAAACAAATAATTTCCCTTAAAAATATTATTGAATGAGCCGAGCTCGAGTTCAAGCCTATTTACGAGTTTGATATCGAACTCAACATTTTTTATACTTATCGAGTCGAGCTCGAACAGGCTTTTAGGCTTGTTCGTGTTAACGAGCCAAGCCTATCCGACTACAAATGAGCTCGAGCTTGAAGATGATCACTACTCGCCTCGGCTCGGCTCGTCCTAAACTTGAAACTTTGATTTGTAGATAAGCATAAGGTTAGGTATGAATGTTGAATCAACAAAATGGTATCTGTGGATGCCAGTGTAAATAATGAGCTATCTTAATTTATCATATTTTACTCTTTCAATTAGTTATTCAATTTATTATTTTAATATGTATAAGTAAGTGCACCTTTCATATAAGTCCTAACAAAGTTTTGGAAGTAATTTATTACCATTCAATAATCATATATCCATTGTGTGAAAGGAATTTAATTAGTGAAAATGTTTCTAAATTTGTACATAGTTTGTGTACACAATATATATAATTAGTGAGAAACAAAGTAATTAATTAATTAAGTGCATGCACCTTTATCTTTCCAAGGTTATTACTTGCAAATAATCAAATGCTGCAAAACTAACTAATGGTGAAATTTATTACCAAATTTGAAGATAATTACACTATTTGTTTCTAAAATATACCAACATTTTGTTATGGTTGGTAATTAATCACTTTTTTTTTCAATGTATCCTAGTAAATAATAGCATATATTATATCAAAAAAATATGAATTAAATGTAAAACCCCCCTTTATAAATCAAATCTATAACCATTTGAACAAGAACACATAATAATCCACTCTCTTATGCATTAATTCTTTACGGATTCTCTATCCGCCGTGTCCTCTTTCCATGGCCGCCGTAGCACCGCCCTCTCTGCTGTCGAACACTACCCATTTTCAACTACAACAACCCGAAGAGAACCCTCAAATCCAAAACCCGTTAAACCAACAAAACTTAACCAACCCGAAAGAAACCAAGACCAAACACTACACGCTACTTCTAGTAGTGAATTACATGTGTTTGTTTCTCGGTTCGGTTTCTTCGTCACTCGTCTCAAAATTTTACTTCAACCATAAAGGCGGAAGCCGTTGGGTTTCAACATGGGTTCAATGTGCCGGTTTTCCTCTACTGGTTTTTCCGATTTATCTTCCTTATTATCTTTTTAAATCCACTAAAAGAAAACCCTTCTCAGGATTTAATACAAAACTCTATGTATTAAGTTCAATTATAGGACTTTTATTAGGCCTAAACAATCTTATATTTTCTTGGGCTAATTCAGTATTTACCCGTATCGACATTTTCTCTTCTTTTATCAACCTTCGCCTTTGTTCTTATATTTTCTATGATTATAGTGAAACATAAAGTCACGTTTGAATCTTAATTGTGTGATTCTTATCACTTTGAGCTCATTTTTGCTAGCTTTGGGTTCAAACCGTGACAAACCGCCCGGTTGACCCGGGAAAAATATTTCTTGGGTTATATATGTGCTATTGGAGCTGGTTTAATGTTTTCTTTGTATCTTCCTGTAATGGAGAAGATTTATAGTCACGTTTATTGCTATTCTATGGTGATGGAAATGCAGTTTGTGATGGAGGTTTTTCGCGACGGTTTTTGCTCTTGTTGGGATGGCTTTTGGCGGATTTTCGAAATGAAGGAGGAGATAAGTGTGTTTGATTTAGGGCCAAAAAGTATTGGGTAAGAAATAAATTCACTATACACAAATACGCTCCGAACTCGCTTTGTTTTATTGATCCACCTGCGATATGATGCATGCCTAAATATATGATGAAAGTTATCGAAATAAACAAACGTCACGTGCATCGACAATGTCACTTATGCGCGCAACAAAACCCCACTTGAATTACATGACACGTCATTAGAGGTTTCATTTGCATCATGTTGTAGTCGCTACATCATGATAGTCATGTGTCAATAGACATCACTCGTGATGTGATAATGAGACCCCTATTCAAATGAGATACCAAATCATTACGAGTTTCACTTACGGACATGTTGTGGTTGCCGCGTCATGAGTTGTCTCGTGTCAATCACTCACCCATTATGTAGCAAAGAGACCATTTTTTAAATAGATGTTACATCATCGGATATTTCCACTCATCACGTTATGTTGTTTTTGTCACATATGCATGATTTCACTATCGAGATCATGTTATATGGCGTGGGTGGTATTATTTATTACATCATATTATCACCGCCACGTCATATTATGACATTTTTTGTATCATGTAGTAGTTGTTATAAATAGGTGTATATATAGAACTATTACCATGTCATATGAATTACTTAAAATATAATATAAATCTTTTATTTCAAAACATGTAGACTTGAAATAGAGCAAGATCTCTCAATTGATGTTCATTCTTATCTTTTGAAATTGTGTCTTTTTATTAGGTGATTGTGTTCCTTAACATTGTTACATGGCAACTTAGTTTCATGGGCACCGCGAATGGTTTTCTGACGACGCCGATCACCGGAGGATCCGCTGCATGACGGCGCTTTCCGCCATAAATGTGGTGGGCGGTGTGGTGGTGTATGGAGATCAATTTGGTGGCATCAAAGTGGTGTCAACTTTGATGTGTTTATGGGGTTTTCTTCATGTGTATGGAATGTATATGAAAACAAAGAAAAGTGTAAACAATGAGAGGTCCGATGAAGATAACCGGTCGACGAAATGGCCGAGCTCGTTAGGAATGGCGGTGACTATGATCCATTTATCATAACGTAGGCTTTACATTCATCAAAAAATGAAAGATCATGTTATGTAACTCAATATGACGCAACTGCTGTGGCAGTGTTATAATCAGTTTTATTTTGTTTCTTTTTATTATTGTTATTGCCAATTAGTCATGTCCTAGTGGTAATTGCTAAGTCTTCGGACTAAGAGGCCTAGAGTTGAATTCCCTCGTCTTCTTTTATACTGTATTCAAATGACCGGAATTAGATCGAATTTGAAGGTGTTTGTGATCGAGGTTGAGTTCGATACTCATGTTAAATTCATGCTCGGGTTCAAATTCGTATAATTTAAAGTAACATTCATTAGATTAGTTATATTAGTTCATTGCTTGACTCGATTTGAATCGTTTACGTTCATAACCAAACTACTTAAGCTAGGGTTATATGTGACTGCTTTTTTAAAATGCAGGGACAAATACAGCAAATTTTAAAATAGAGAGGACTTTTTGTTAATTTACAGCATATTCATTTTGCTATTCATTCATATTTTATTCTTCCTCCGCAGCTGCTGGCCAGCTCTGCTAATTGATTTCCGGAATCAAAAAGCCTCAAGAATCAACGATCTAAAACACTGAACAAATACAATGATTATTGTTCAATATAATCATCAGAAAATAATAGTTTCGTTGATTTTTGTATGGATATTCATAGCTTTGTTATCTTCTTTTCAAGTTTCAGCTAAATCGCGGCATCCCATTTCCGTAAGTGGTGTTTTTACTGTTCTAATTTAGCTATTGATTCATTTTTTTTTCTTAGCGTGTATTTAGTGATTTACTCTGTTTTTGTTTTTTTTTAAAAGATTATTTTAACAGGATAATCAGATTCGAGCAAAGAAAACCAGTGTTATGAGGATATTGATAGGTATTTTTCCTTGAATTTTATGTTAATTAACTTCACAACAAATCTACTGTTATTTGCATCGGAGTTTCCTGGACTTTTGAATAATGGATTCTAGAGCTTAGAATCGATTTTCCAGTAGTTGATTACCTGGGTGAAAGTTGATTGTTAGCTCTAGAATCAACTTTTTCGCAGATTGATTGTTTCTGGTGAGGTTCCACATTAACAAACATTTTTGTCGCCGGAGTGTAATGGATTTTTGCACAGTCGATTCTAAAGTTGAGAATCGACTTTTCAGTGGTCATTTGTTTGGGTTAAGGTGTATTGTCAACTGACGACTCAACTCTAGAATCAACTTTCCGTCTGTTGATTATTTCTAATTTGGAGCCACTTTAAAAAACCATTTTTAGCACCACAGTATAATGGATTTTCTTGCATAGTCGGATCTAGAGCTAGGATTCGACTTTCTGGTAGTTGATTGTCACGTCTTGAATCAACTTTCTGCCGGTTGATTGTTTCACTTGTGGAGCCACGCTAACAAACGTTCTAATGAACTTTAGCACGATCGATTCTGTTTAGCTAATCGACTTTCCGGTTGAAAGTTGATTGTCGAATCAACTTTCTGTGCCAGTTGATTGATTCTAGTGTGATGTCATGCTAAAACCCAAAATCAGTGTGCTCTCATCAAAGATGCCCTTTCCTGACTGATCGAAAACTAAGAACATCGAAAAGAATTAGAAAGTAAAAGATGATAGCTTTATATGGATGGGTTTAGCTTGAAGAACCACTATTGAATAATCCTACCAAATAAACAAAAGCTATTTAGCAACACAAATCTTCATTTTGATTGTGAATTTGCAGTGGATTATGGGGTGAAAGATGTATGTCTTCAAAGATAGCCAAGGAGAATTGCGCTCTGCAGTGCGTGTCGCCTATATGTTATCAGCTCATTTACGAGAGTGATCCGGTTAGTTTTAACTTTTCAATTACAGTTGTTTTTTTCTTCTGGTTAATGCACGGGCGTCTTTAGTGGTTTTTACCCTGGCATCTCACAAGAAACAATCGACTTTAAAAAGTCAATTCCAGACCTCAGAATCAACTTTTGCTCTTTGGTTGTAACCTTAGAATTCAACGGTACAAAGTTGACTCTACAATCTTAAATTGAATTTTTAAAAGGTTTGTTGTCACTATGGTGCCACAGCGGTATGATGTGATTATAAGAGAGGTTAATTATGGTTTAATTCAAATTTCAAAATACCGGAGCTACATTCTACTGTGTTGTTGGAGAAATTCTATTGCAGAGAGTCTCTACTACGGAAAATGTGCCTCTGTAATAGAGACTGTGCAGTAGAATGTCCCTCGACGTTTTGTGTACGTTCGTTTATATATATACGTTGTTTATCGTCTTATATATTGGATCATGATTGATTTTAAATGGAGTTTTTTTTTTTCTATTATAGTTGGAAGAAGGGGAGAAAGATTATATCAGGGGCCAAGAGTACAAGTACTGTTTGCACAAGTAAGAACATTATTTGTCTATGCTTAGTTAATACTTAACATAATTTCTGATATCCAAATTTCTTTGTCTGTGCAAAAATGGCTTTAGTTTGAAACTGAAAAGTCTTGAGGACGAGAATCTGATTCGGCTTAGTGAAAAAGACTATTGAACTTCCTGGTGAGAATCAGGATTCGATTCTCATCCTCATCATCGTCCCGAATAAAAATCCCCTTCCCCTAACCCCTCCCTTGCAAAAAAAAGTGTGTGTGTGTGTGTGTGGGGGGAGGTTGTTCTTCGAGGACAATCATACATGAAATGTGAAAAAAATCAAACGTGTTTGAACTTGTGTTTACGAATCAACAGAGATACACGTGCATGTTTTACATTGTGAATGAAAAACATGCGTTAAAACACGTCGCTGGAGGGATCTCTGCGGTAAATACTGAGGATATGATCCACCCTCCATTTATGATAGTTTAAGAAGACAAACTTTATGAGTTCTTAGGCAATTGAAGTTACTTATATGGATATTTTTCTTTGAAGGGTAGTATTGGGAGGAATAATTTCTTTGCATTAAACTGGTTTTTGGATTTCTGTAATGGCACAGGGATTCTTTGGGAGAGAGTTTGGAAGGCGTTAAAGGTTCTTACGCGTATTAGCGGAATGAGAAAAGCGAGAATGATTCTGAATCGGATGATAACCTCGTGGAAACCGGATCCGGATGATGGCGAGTGGGAATGTGATCGAATGGAATGGAAATTTGTATTTTCCTTTTCAAATGTGTGTTATGTGCTACTTTGTAAAGTGCTTATTGATAGAGACGAGTGCGCTTGAACTCGAAAAAAGAGCTGATTTAGAGTCGTATTTCTTTATGAATCAAGTACGATTAGCTTACGAGTAATCCGATTCTTTTACGACTCTAATCTTGACGATAAATCGATGTCGAGTATGAATAGCTTACGAGTAATTCGATTCACTTACAACCCTCATCCTGACGATATTGAAGTTTTAATAAAGCGATATCGTTCTGATTCGAGTGTGAGTGGGTTTACGAGTAACCCGGTTCACTTATAATCCTAATCATGAAAATATCACAATTTTTAATAAAATAAAAGTAATTCGATTCATTTACGGCCCTAATCCTGATGAGATCTCAATCTTAATAAAATGACGCCGTTGTGAGACGAGTATAGTAGCTTATGAGTAAAAAGTCGGGCCGAATTCATAATTTTAATAAAACGACGTCGTTTTAACGTGAATTTATATACAAATCATTCTCGTTTTGCTTTTCCCGTTTCCACTTCGAAAGAGAGCGACGGCACAGCTACTCAGCCTACTCTTTCATGGCGGCGACGTCTTCGTCTTCGTCTTCTCCGAGCTCGATCGAACACCAGTCAGCAGCTTTACAATACATCAATATCCTTAAAGAGGTATACATCTATATATATCATGTGTGTAATCGTTGTAAGGAATTGTGATCGATTGATTGATCGATTATGTGTGTGATCGTTGATTTACAGGTTAGGAGCCACGAAATCGCCATTGCTGAGCTCAATAATATGTCTTCTTCTAGGGTACGTGTTTCATCTTTTTTATTGTCCTCGAAAATTTTAGCTTAAATGTAGACCTGAGTAAATGATTTCAAGTTCAATACTTTTACGCCTAAATGCTGGATTTTTTTAATTTTTATTATCCGAGTTAATAACTTCAACACTTCTTGTTCATGTATCAAAATTCAACTTCTTTTATGTTTTCTTTAGCTGTATTCCTGACATTCAAGTGAAGTGTATATATTAGCTGAGCCTGTTTGTGGCACCACAATGGAAATCTACTTTGTCACGATTGTTTCTATAGCTGATAATCGACTCTCTGTTAGTCGAGACTAGGTGAAAGTCCTTTCTAGAGACAGATTGATTGTAAACTGGGTGAAAGTCCATTCTAGAGACGGATTAGATTGATTGTTTTCGTGTGATGTCACACGCTATAAACAATAAGACACCCTTACTAGCTTAATCTCATAGGTGGTAGAATTCTGGTGTTAAGGGGTTCTTTAGGTTTGTAATTGTATGGCTTTTAGCCTGTGATCCTAAGATGTTATCCTTTTCTATTTTTGAGTGTGTGAAGTTATTGTCGAGTTTGGGATAGACGATAATGCCTAGTTGATTTTGGTTTTGGGGTGAGCCATTGTTTTAGTTTCATCAGCCGCCTAACAGTTAGCCGCCTTTTAGTGCATTTGGCTCGTGTGGGCGTAACGAGGTTTTAGATGTATTCAGAAGCAGAAAAGTTTACAAGAACATTAGTCACATTTGATCTCCTTGGCTTAATGAAATGTTGCTCCTAGAGGAGGATTCTATCGAGAAGACTGCATAATGGACTATAATAGGAGCTTTTTTTGAATGAAATTACTCAGCGAATGCCTATCTTTAGTTCCATTTTTTATGCATTACATTGCAACTTGAATTAGGATATTGGTTACACATGTACTAGTTAGCTGCTGGATGTTGTGCTTTCTAAGAATGGAAGTCTAAAAGCACACAACTTTATCAAAAAAAGAAACGCTATGGCAATTGGGCTGTATATGCACCCGAAAATGAACGCTCTCAAATGATTCCCATAGAAAATTCACAGATTTACTCCTTACATAAGTCGTTTTGTTAGCTTTCTTTGTTAGTGTTTTTGAAGCAAGGCCCTTTTTCTTGTCCCGTAACTAAAAGTAGTTTAAATCCTGATGTTTTATTTTGGATTGCGTTTAGTGTTTCTTTGTTAGTGTTTTTGAAGCAAGGCCCTTTTTCTTGTCCGTAACTAAAAGTAGTTTAAATCCTGATGTTTTATTTTGGATTGCGTTTAGTGGCAACACAGTGGTTTTAGCGTGACACTACGCTGAAAACAATTCACCGGCGGTGAACATCTGATTCTAGAGCTGAAAACGACTTTCACACGGTCAATTGATTCCAAAAATCATTTTTTTTTTTTTGAATACAGGCTGTGTACCTGAGAAATGGAAATATATTTTTCCAACAACTTTGCAAAAGGCAACTGCATCTGAACAGAGTAAGAAGATGCTTTGTTACTCTGTATCTTTTAGTTTTCACCTGTTGTTATCTTTTGCTTGATGAATCCTCAGTGTTTGTAACGAGGATTACAACGTAAAAACACGTGCTTTTACCTTTATTTATATCATCTACACATGAAAGCACACATGTTCTTTACGTATACTTGCACTGAGGTCACTCTGCAATAGAATCTACCATGCTTTTACATTTATTTATATCATCTACACACGCGGCTTACACGTGTTTTTTTTTAACGTGTAGTTACACACATTAAGGACGTTCTGCAGTAGAATTTACTTGGATTTATTTGTGCAGAACAATTGGAGATTGCGCAAACTAAGCTGAAGAGACTGAGTGCAGCATGACCATTCTTGAAGCCTGATTCATCCTCTAGAAACATTCTATTGCTTTTTTTGTCGAAATATTTTGTTGCTTATAGCAATTGCCTAGTTTGTTTGTTGATTTTTTTTCCTTTCTTTTTTTCACAAATACAGATTTATCTTGTTTTAGAATATCTATCGAAATTGTTCTTAAATGACCCTATGAGTTGTGCCATCTTACTTGTTGATGCTAAAGCGCAATTAAGTTGTACATATCGTTCTTTCTTGCATCAACAAGTAAGAAAAAATTAGGTGTGCCTTTTAGGGCACCTAATCCTCTTAAAATGAAGGTAAAAAAAAATGGGTCCTTTTAACGGCGGCACATTAAATTTCTTTAGGCATTACAGGAAGGTTTGAAAATAGTGTTTTTGAGGGCAATGATAGATTTAGTGACGCAAGGAATAATGTGGAGCTAGTAATTAGTATTTTTTTTTTTTTGTTTTGTTGGACAAGTATATAAAATTAAAATAAGGATATAATTGAGTTTCGTTATTCATGAGTAGCTTGACGAGATGGAGACAGTATTCGGCTTTACTCGACTTAGACAAGCTTGAACTGGGCTAGGCTTAATCAACCTCAAAGTCTCAAACAAGTCGAGCTTGAACTCGGCTAAGCTTAAACAAACTCAAACTCGAGAATACATATCAATTATAAGAAATTGATGCCTTTATTTAATTAATAGAAGTATTATTACAAAATATTGGCAAAAGCATGCTTTGCATTTCCTAACAACTATAAGATAAAATCGATAGTGAATCAATAGAAAGGGTATGAACAAGAGCGAATCTCTCTCGATAAACTATTTTTATCTGTCTAAACTGTAATAATAGAGGAAATGACACTTTTAGTCCTTGTGGTTTAGCATATAAAGATTTTACCCTATTAATATATGCATTAGCTCTTTTGTGGTTTTAACATATAAAACTTTTACTCTCATAAGGTATATAAATATACGTTTTACACCTATGGTTTAAGATATAAAGTTTTAGTCCAATATTATAACATAAGTTTCCATTATCATTAAATGCGGAAACCACAACGGCTACAATGTCACTTTCCCAATCATGAGAAATTCTATTGGGGGGGACAATTTTTATTGAGGAATTTCACTGCAACATGTTAAAATATGATAGGCGACAACAAATATACCATACAAATAAGCCTATAAACAAAATAGCCACCACAAACACAGTAAAATCGCTACGCACATGTATTTATGCTTTGATTGATTCACCAGTTTTGAATTATACTAGATAAAAAGTCTAGGTAATATAATTTATTTATTAATTTAGAGAAATTTTATCCAACAATGATCAGAATACTAAGTTATACCAATCGACATGAATCAGAACCGATACCACACGTTTACATTCTCTTTCACTTAGTCAGGTATGCATATATGCTAAAGTAAATCGATTCGTGGGTATAAAACACGTCACTTGATATAATTATGTTCTGACCTTATAAAATTTCTCATTCAAAATAATATTTATAGCTTAATTAAGTTTCCCAATACAGCATGAATATAGTTTCTTTACGCTACTATTGTAGAACTATTTGCTTGTTTGAGGGGAGTAGAATTGTTTGATCTGTTGCAACAGAAACAGCTTTGCAACAACCTTTAATCAATGATACGGCACGACGGCGGTGCAGATGGTCGCTTT